>VWZP01010273.1:2003118-2040168 GCA_013396995.1 Dicaeum eximium
AAAAGATGGGTCTGGCTCGTGCTTGGCAAGTGTAGTAATGCCCGTATCAAGGTGAGGCAGTGGTAATGACTCTCCTAAAATGCCACCTGCTGTATCCCAGTGCTCCTCTGGCAATAGCGAGAGGCAGAGAGGTAGACAGGTAGACAGCCAAGTAGGCTGGGAAGCCCTAGAAGAAGATTTTATCACTCTCTACTACAATTACCTGAAAGGAGGTTGTAGGCAGCTCAGGCTTGGTCACTTCTCCCGCGTAAAAAGCAATAGGACAAGAAGAAACAGTCTCAGTTTGCACCATGGGAGGTTTATGCTGGATACTAAGGAAAATTTCTTTACTGAAGGGGTTGTTAAGCCCTGGAACAGGCTGCCCAGGGAAATGGTGGAATCACCATCTCTGGAGGTACTTAAAGGATGAGTAGATGTACTTGCGGATACTTGCGGATGTGGTTTGGCGGTGGACTTGGCAGCCCCCAAATAGTTATAATGATCTGTAATAAAATCGTGTTATTATGATCAGTTTCAGAAGGACCAATGACCTCCTGAGACATCCAAAGGTGATTCATCAAATTCCAGCATTTGCTAATCAGGTTGCATTCCTCTTCAACAAAGCACATCATCCAGCAGGAGGGAAAGCTTTTATGCTTTGACAGCATGCTGGAGAAGAACTCTCCCTGGAATATGCACTGTATCTACTTTAGAGATGCGGGACAACTAGAAGGTTACCAAGATTATTAGTGAATACCCTATTAATAAATTTCTCTGACAGAAATGCTCAGGCAAGGTACTTAGAAATTCATGTTCCTTTAATAAAAAATAAATGTAATAACAACACTCACTTCTTGGAAACATTTCTGTGTGGATGCAGTGCTTGCCCAGGCTTAGCAAGCCTCATCAAATATTTTATAAAATCATAGAATATCATTTGGAAGGGACCGACAAGGATAATCAAAGTCCAACTCTTGGGCACTCACTCTTTTACTTAAGACACAAATATCTTGTGGAATAGTGTTTCTAAACAACAGTGGAGAAAAAAAGAGAGGCCTTTCTATATTATCAGCTCGTATCTGAATATGAGTTATTATTAATAACTCATAATAAAAGAATTTAATTATCATCTTGCTGTTCTTGTGTGTGAACTATTGACTGCAATTTTATTTTGGTCAAAATCTCTCCAACTTTGCAACAAGGAATGACAGTCCATAGGAATCTCCATTGGCAGCAAACCTGTGCAGCTGACCTCCCCCACTGCCACACGGGTTTGCACGCCTTGCATCGGGACTGACTGTGCCCCAAATGTGCTCTGAGGAGGAGTTCACAGTTTCTCCCCTGCCTTCTTCTCTGTAGTAGCTTTTTATTGATGGGTTAGTCCGTGCAGAGGGATAGTTACAATCAGCAATGATCCCATTCCC
The DNA here is from genome assembly GCA_013396995.1 of Dicaeum eximium. Lineage (NCBI taxonomy): Eukaryota > Metazoa > Chordata > Aves > Passeriformes > Dicaeidae > Dicaeum > Dicaeum eximium. The sequence continues at coordinate 2,004,522 of VWZP01010273.1, forward strand.
AGAAACTCGTCTCTTGCTGCAGAGGACAGTAGGAAATCTGTGACTTTGAAATAAGCAAGACTACCATCTAGTGGTGCTGCTGCACTTCCATAGCACAGAGAAACACACCATCTTTGGCTGAATGCATTGATCCTAAACACAGAAACTTAACTAAGAAAATTCGATTATAGCAGAATGGTTGGAACGCTTTCTCTAACATTTTCACACAGCTACGGTAAGTCTCCATTTTAAATACAAAATCAAATCGTTTTCCAGAAAAAGCAAAAACCACCATACAGTGCACCTGCAGCTAGGAGATTTAAGAATTAGACTCATAGCATGTAATTTTTCATTACAAGCTTGAACATGCTTGGAGGGTTCAGTCCCCCAGACACATTGCTTCTCAGGACCTGTGCAAAAACATGTATCACTCCCATGTATGTCTCCTTAGTGCTTCCTTGGCTAGCTTATAGTGAAAGGTTAATTCTGCCACAAACAAACTTCCCTGTGTTATTTATAGAGGAGCAAAGGCCACCAGACATCAGTCTCAGATAAGATTATTCCAGTAGTTAAATCAAACCAGGAACTAAGTCAAGGCCTCCTACTGTACTCAGGGAGCCCTCTCCCATTTGCTGTATTAGCTGTCCCAGGGACATTGCCACTGCCTTAATGAAGGCTGTATAGGAACAAGTGCAAGTAGGCCAGTAGTTCTCTGATATCTTGGCATGTCAAACAAGGCAGAATGATAATTTTGAAGTTTCTCTCAAGCTCTTCAGGAATGCAAAGCCTTGCATCCAGGAGTGGTTGTAAAGGAATTATAAATGATCTCTTAGACATCTGTCTAGATGTAATTCTCTGATCTCTCCTTTCTCTGCCTGTTACACAGTGGTATATTGACATTTCCTACAGGGAGGGTGAAGGAAAGGTGGCCTGACCTGATGGGCGCCCAGGCGTATAAATTCCTTGGTTCTGTGGTGAATTTACCCAGCTTGCCCACTCATCCAAACATGGGCAGCTCCATTTTTTAAAATTATTTTTATTATTTTTATTATTACAGGTAGGTTCTGAGCAGTGCAAGCAGGGTTTGCTCACAATCACCACATTTGAAACAGGAGAACATACCAACTGACCACTGCAGGTAAACAGCCCATTTAGAACTTCCTTCCAGCTGGAAGGGCCAGACGGGGTAAAGCTGCTCTATGTAACTAAAAAGTTGCTATTAATGCAGAGTTTCTAAATGCTAGAGTAGCTGCTTAGGCACTGCTAGAAACCAGTAGCTGCTTTCAGAGCTGACTTTTCTGCAAACTCCGCTTACTCTTTTATGTGGCTCTGGTGGACAAAAGTACTCAAAAGCTGCCACAGAGCAAGGCCTGTAATTATAGGTAGTCAAATAAAGAGAATAGCTCACACTTTCAAAGCTGACATCTAGCTAGATTTTCTTGCCTTGGCTGCTTAAAATGGGAACTATAGCCCTGATGGGAGCTGAAACATATGATCACCAATATTTTCCTACAACTGAGAAATAGGAATACAACAGAAATGTTGGTTGAATTTGAGACTATGAATATTTTGTTGTTCAAACAGCACAAAATAAAGCACAGCTTGAAAGTTTGAGGAAAACGCCTCTCCATTGCCAGCAGCTGCTGTGCTTCAGGCCTGCTGCTCTGGCATCTTGGAGCTTTCCCTGGAAGAACTTTGCTGCCGGTTCTGCCCAACAGGCAGCCAAGGATGATATATCAGTACAGCTCCCTGTGAGGTGGTCAGGAAAGCCACGTCTCATGCAAGAATGGCTGACCCACTCATGCCATATATGGGCCTTTGAGAAACCTGCCTGGTATAGTTGAAGGTGTTGCTGCCCATGGCAGAGGGTTTGAGACCTCTTGCAAAGATTTTTGAATAGTCTTGGGAATCTGGAGCGGTTACAGTTGACTTGAAGCTGGCAAATGTTGTTCCAATTTTCAACATAGGCAAGGAGGATGATTCTAGGAACTACAGAGCTGTCATTCTTACTTCAGTGTCTGGTAAAATTATGGAGAAAATTATTCTGGGAGTTATTAAAAAACACTTGAAAGACAATGTGGTCACTGGTCACAGCCAGCATGACTTCATGAGGGGACAGTCCTGTTTCATTAACTTCATTTGCTTTTATGACAAGCTAACTCACCTAGGTAATCAAGGGAAGCCAGTTGATGTAATCTTTTTGGATTTCAGTAAAGCTTTCCATAGTCTCAAATATTCTTCTGGACAAAATGTTCAGCACACAGCTGGATAGACACATCATGGGATGGGTGAGCAACTGGTTAATGCATCAGGCACAAAGGGTTACAGTGGATAGGGTGACATCAGACTGGGGACCTGTCACTAGTGGGGTTCTACAGGGCTCTAATTTAGGGCCAATGTTCTTCAACATCCTTATAATTGACTTGGACACAGGACCTGAATGTACCAACCAGTACTAAACAGTACTAAATTGTGGGGAGCAGTTGACTTCCTGGAAGGTAGAGTGGTCCTGCAGAGAGACCTTGACAAATTAGAGGGCTGGACAATCACCAACTGTATGAAGTTTCACAAGGGGAAGCGATGGATTCTGCACCTGGGTTATACATACAAACCAGGGAATGAGATGCTGGCAAGTAGCACCTTGGAAAGAGACCTCTGTGTTCTGGTCAGTGGAAAGGTGATCATGAGCCAGCAGTGCCCTGACAGCCAGGAGGGCCAACCCTGTCCTGGGGGGCATCAGGCACAGCATGGCCAGCTGGGCAAGGGAGGGGACTGTCCCCTCTGCTCTGCACTGGGGCAGCCTCACCTTAAATATTGCGTGCAGTTTTGGTTACCACAATGCAAGAAGGATCTAAAACTATTAGAGAGTGTCCAAAGGAGGGCTATGAAAATTGGTGTAGGGTCATAAGGGGGAGCCATACATAGGCACCTGAGGGCACTTAGTCTGTTCAGCCTGGAGGAGACTGAGGGGAGACCTCGTTGCAGCCTACAAGTTCCTCATGAGGGGAAGAAGAGGGGCAGACACTGAGCTCTTCTCTATGGTGACCAGTGACAGAACTTGAGGAAACAACATGAAGCTTTGTCAGGGGACGTTTAAGCTGGATATTAGGAAAAGGTTCTTCACCCAGAGGATGTTTGGGCATTGGAACAGGCTCCCCAGGGAAGTGGTCACAGTACCAAGCCTGAGGGAGTTCAAGAAGCATTTGGAAAACATTCTCAGACACATGGTGTGATTGTTGGGGCTGGACTTCCATGATCCTTGTGGGTTTTTTCTAACTCAGGATAGTCTATGATTCTATCACCCTTACTAGATGATCTTTAGGGTCTCTTTCAACCCAAACCATTCTAGAATTCTATGATATGCATATATACACACTCACATCCACTAATACACATTAAGAGGTACAGAAAGCTAAGGTAAAGTTGGAAATGCTAGGTTTGCTAACAGCAGAAGGCCAGTGCTTTGTCTCTGAAACAAGAGAAACAAAAGTCCAGTGCCTAATGTTCTAAATACAGCTAGAAAAGCCCAGGCTGCAAATGCACTCAATGGGAATTTTGCCCTATGTGTATAAACATACACAGGAAAGAGCAGCATGTTTTGCGTTTATATTTGCAACTGTAGAATGTGATAGAGTCCCATTGTTTATCTGATCCATAGTGTAGTTTGCCTTGCAATCTAAATATTTTTCTCCACTGAGATAGGGATTTGATTCAGCACACATATTCATAAGCTAAACTCCTCCACTAAAACAGGACGGCTCAAGGTCCAAATTATGGTGTTCTTCTTAACCAACATGTGCTTTGGGTAAACAGCAAATTCAAAACAGCACTTGTTAAACTGATTTTCTGAAAATAAGTTTCTCTATCAGTGATGAAAACTGTCTAAACACTTCTCTAAAGGTGGATGTTTGGAAATACTCTTCTCCTTGTCTAGTGTGAAAAAATTCCTGAAGCAGAAAGAGAAAGAATCCTCCCTTTCTCTGCACAGTTGGTGCTCTGAGAGCAGCATCTGAAGATGCACAGGAGGCACCATAGTGTTAGGTTCTAAGAGTGGCTGGGTCAAAGGCTTGAAAGGGCTGATGTTTCCCAACTGGATTTGTTTCACTGTGTTTTTAATGTTAATTGCTTGCACTCGAGCCAAGCCTAATACCCTTCCACCGGCGACATCCCCAGCAGTGTCAGAGCAGCTGGGTCCCGGTGCTGCTGCCCCGCCCAGCTGGACACAGCAGCACGTACAGGACAACTGTTTTGTGTTAGCAAGACACTGGGTGGTCAGCACGTGTAAAACACTTTGTGTCAGCATTAAAACTTAACCAAAAGGTTATGTTCTGCCAGATGTACTTCTGGAAAGTGATTATTAATGTAAGGTTAAGTTTCGCATTCTTGCACATTTTGAAATCAAAGCCTTGACTTGTAAGTACAAATGAATAACTACTGTTATTTGTAATTAACACAGGAATTTGTACAGTAAAGACTTTGGACATCTTGTTGCCTGAAAAACAGAGTCTGCTAGCATTACTAAGGGATGCATTTAATGGTTCTATATGCTGTTACTGGGTGGAGAAGCGGGAGCAGCTCAGATCTAGGTCTGTGAGGCTTTTTATCTACCATTGTCACAGTGAGAAAGAGTCAGAGCTGTGCTGCTCTGAGTCACTTCTGAGTCACTACACTGCCAGGCCTGCAAACCAAGTATATGTAGAGGCTAGCAACTCTAAGATGTGCCTTAGGAGTGATTAAAAAGGGGTAGTTTGACACTGTCTCAGATGCAGAAAATGTCTCCCATGCAGCCCACTTCAGGACAGGACTAGCTAGGCAGGCTTAGGGCAGACTCAGGGCAACCCATGGACCCCAAGCTCTTGGCTTCACTCACTGGACTGGCAGCAGCTCTGTGTCGCCATCACTCCCCAGGTGAAGTAGTTCCAACAGAAGAACCATGCTTGAACATCTCATAGACTGCAGCTAAAGCTTTAGATCAGAGCACTTCTCTAATTAAAAACAAAATCCCCACACTTCTCAAGAATGTGCACATGTAGATTAGGAAGCAAATCCTTTGGCACAAGTTAGTGTAAATACTGAGCTACATCTGTCCTTGTTGATGTGTAGGAGTTCAGGGTAGCTTGTACTACCTGGGACATTTTTGCTACGCAAGTGAAGATTTTAGAGAACATGTTAAGCTGAGCACAACTTATTTCAGAATTTCTGTAAGTGGGCATGAACATATGTATAAAGATCAGGTGGAGACAGTTGACCAGAAGACTACTTATAAGATACAACAAGAATACAGGACCATTTTCCAGTTATGTGGAAAAAGCAACCATCTTTCAGGATTCTGTGACTACGTTAGCTAAAAAACAATGGGGGGGTTGGGGATTTTTATTATGTATTTATTTATTTTCATGAAGTGGCTTTGTTGTTCACTGATTTCAAGTGTCAACTACTTTAAATTCTGCTTAAGGGCTTCATTTGCATAAAAAGGCAGGGTGAAGGAGTGCCTTTTACATCTGCCCATCTCTATCAGTCTGCTTTTCCTTCTCCCCAAAAGAGGATAGGTGATATCCAGGACATAGTGTAAGACGGTGTGTTGTGCTGATCTGGAGTAGTTACAGATTTCACAGTAAAGCCCCTGCAAACAAGAGTTCTTGTCTACAGGTGCCTCTGTTGTCATTCAAGCTGGACCCCTTTTTCTTTTTTTTTCAACAGACACAAAAACCCTTACTATTCCCTTCTGGTAGAGCCATACTTCTCCCTTCTTCATCCAACAACAGGCTACCCAATTTCCTCATTTTCTCCTCACATTTCCCCCAGAAACACCAAAGCTATACTAGCATGTAAAGAGGGTGCAGGTGACAATAGACTCGATCCAGAAGTTAGATCCTCAGCAGCTCCTTCAGGTGTATATTCTGTCCTTTCCCTGAAAAAGTTTAATTCTAGAGGTTGGAGACTGCTGACATAAAGAGGTATTTGGAGGTGGCCTGTGCCTGTCCCTCAGCACCCCATAAGCCTGAGGAAGTGCATCTCTACTACTGTAAAAGTACTACTGAATCAATGTCTTGATATCCTTTCAACTGACTGACAACATGTTTAATCTCTCCTTGTTTTCTGCTACTCTCCTCCAGCTTAAAAGTGGCTAGTGCTCCAGAGCTGATTTGAAGCAGCCTTTATTTTGTTTCACAAGAAACTTATCCTGTCTAAGGTAAGCTCTTCCAGCAGTCCCAGAGCCCAGGGAGAGATTAATGCATTTTAGGTGCTATTGTATGGTTGTTGAGCGTTCAGAAACAAATTTAAGGATAGGCTTTGCTATCTTTGCTGCAGAAACTGAAGACTGCAGGGGAGAAGCAGACTGGGATCACACCAGGATGGCCTGGCACAAGACAGTGCTTGGAAAGAGGCACAGTGTTGTACTAGAGAGTGTATTACAGGAGTCAAGTGCTTCTATTTACATCTCCCACAACCAGTAGTTTAAAATCACATGGCTCATCTTGTTTCATTTTGTGCCTGTTAATCTGAGGAAAGCATTCTCTGGATGAAAATGTAAGTAGGTATGCAAGTCCTAATCACAGATCATCCAAGTATTACATCGAAATTAGAATTAATTATTATTAGTTATTACATGTATTATGCTAAATCATGGCACAGAATGAGGTCCTCTTGAAATGTATATTTTACATCTCTAGACAAAAGGACTAATCCTAAGAATGATTAAGTAAACAAAACAAAGAGGAAGGAAGGAAGCAGGGGATGTTCTCTTCTACAGGACTAGAAAGATGGATTATTCCTATAAAGGAAAAAGGATAGATTGCATCTGAGGGAAAGGAGGTTGCCCAAATGCCAGTATACTGACTTTCTTATCCTCTGAGACAAGCCTTGCAAGCTTTTGTATCTTTCATAACCAGCTAGTATATAATGTCATTGGAAACTAAGAGACCCTTGTCAACAGTGATGTCCCTCCTATCTTTCTTTGTGAAAAGAGGAAGAAGTCACTCTGTTTGTCCTACTTCTGCTGTGAAATAAAGCATGCTATTGCGTGCTTCTGATAGACACCATCACTGTTTGGTGGACATGACTTTGCAGAGGAACGAAGTGAAGAATTATCAGCATCCTACCAGACAGGTCTGAAATCAAGGAAACCATGGCTGCACTCTTTAGAACTGAGACTCTCAAGGGAAGCCTTCAAAGCTACATTTCAGCAGTTTAACACTTCCACCTAGAGACTACCAGAAGAGCTCTTGCGTTCTGGAGAACACCTTCTTTACCTGCTGGTGGACTTGGCTGTAGTTCAGAGCAATTGCAGAGTCACTGCTAGCAGTCAATACACACAAAAGCAGTCCTTGGCAGAGCAGCCCCTTTCATCAGCCTGACACTTTTATCTGCATTGCTTCTGTTACCCCTCTCCAGCTGATCTTCATCTCAGGTGAGACCCAGAGTTCACATCCTTCAGTATGTCTCCACCTCAGAAGCCCTTAATTATTCCATCTCCTAGAGAAAACATATGCCTCTTGTGGACAAGGAAATACAAGAACATAACTTTTCCAACCTTTACATTGAGTAAAGAAAGATTTGAAGCTTTTTTCCCCATTCCCAACTCAGCTCTAAGCTCCTTTCAAAGCTGGAAATGAATTTCTTTCATTTGAAGTCTCCTGCTTGACAGTTGAAATGTTTCAGCCCAGAGCTCCTGGCCCATGGACCTGGAGAGCAGCAGCTGACAGCCGGGTGCTGAGCAGTGACTGGACTTAGACTTCCCCACATGCTGGGCTGCATGACTAGCAGTCACCAAGACTCCTCACATAAGTATGTAAATTAACCTGGATGCAATTCAGAAACAAATAGATGTCTCTCTTCCAGCTCAAATCTTTCACTCACCCAGGTCCTCTACAAAAGCACTCAATTGCTTGACCTATTGATCCTGCTGATCTTCTAATTAAAGGCTGGGGCATCCTCATACAGGAATTGCTGCTATGCTCCAGACAATTTACCAGAAGAGAAGGGGGATGTTATAGCCTTACACAGATCCCTGACACCCACTGTCCCTGCAGTGGCCTCAGGTATGTTTTATGTTTGATACCTTGTGACACAGTGTACAGTTTCTGGCTGGGATGAAATTGGTTTTCTCCATAGCACCCGTCATAATGCTGTGTTTTGGATCTGTTTTAGGGTTAGGATTAGGATTTAGAGCAGCATAATCATACCATTCCAGGGACATATTTGCTCCCTCCACACCTTTCTCCCTGGGCCGCAGCTTCAGCCCAGAGCTGCCATCAGGGCTACACAAAGTTTCCAGCTTCAGGGACACTGTCACAGCAGGAGACATGGCAAAGGGAGCATGGCACTGCACCAGCATTGCTCCATCCACATGCAAGGATACTGCATTTATGTGTGAATCAATCCCTCTCAAGCACACTGCAATGGTAAAACTGAGCTACTGCAGGATTTTCCTCAGCCAGGATTTAGTCTCAAGCAGGATTTACCCCCAAGCCAGCAGAGGTACTTACAGTAAATCAGCACAGTTATCTCAAACACCTTCTACTCACTGAAGGGTAAATACAGATGTGCAGTTACCCAGGAGAATGACAACTTGTAGTAAATCCTGTGGCTCCAGCACCTGCACAGCCATGTGCCTGCATCCTGCTGCCCTGGGCAGCCAGCTATGGACAATAATTGTTTTGAAGGCAGGGAATTAAGGAGGTTTCCAGGAATGGGTTTGGAAACCTTCTTTTGGGGCGTGAGTCATTATAAGAAAATGAAGAAAAGCACAGGTCTGAGATGTTTGCTAGGCAGGTGAGGATACTGCAGAAGATGTGGACTTGGACTGCCTCAGGGCCTGGATTTTGGCAGGACAATAGGAAAATTATTTTCTAAAGAATAGTATACAGCCTCAGCTTCCATTTTGGGAGCTCTGCATTGTCTAAGGCCAGCTTTGTCTCCTTAATTATCCTACTTGTTATAGGTACTTTTGTTTGGAGAGCCTCTGAACTCAGGAACGAGCCTTAATTATAGGTCTAGCTCTTACATAAACCTTCAACTGGAATATGGTGAAAAGGTAAATACTGACACAAAGTCCTATATCTAAGAGAAAGCAACCTGCCAAAGGTTCATATATGTAGCAAAGATTTCTCCGTCCACACTTTCCGGGTTAGACATCTGAGCAAAACCTTAACACTGTGAACAGTGTGGAAGACCACAAGTACTATTATTACATTTGGACAGTGCAGAAAATTCACAAGTATGTCCAGTCACTTTTCCAGGTGAGTATTTATTTTATTGCAGTAATGGGAATGAATTGGATTAAATGTGTTAGGCACATCTATCTTCTCCTCTGAAGAAAGATGGTCCAGAGACTTCCTTCATCTCTGCAATGAGGTGGATGGGGACTGCTTATGACACAGCACTCACTTCTTAATGAGACTTTCTGGAGGCATCTTGATGCAACAGTAGCAGTTTTAGAAGTTCGATATTGTTACACTTACTGTTTATTTTAAAATTAGTGTATTGATAGATTTGACAGATTCTTCTATAGAAACATTGCTGTCACTTCCTGCATGCTGTACATGGCATGCAGAGCCTGAAATTACATTTCCACAACTGTTTGCAGTCTCCTTCAACAACCTAGTCACAGGAGCCATCCCAGGGATGCCTAACCTAGGGATCTAAGCCCTGCCATTGCTGAGGCAGGCTGAAGTTACAACCACCATTTGCTGCTGCACAATTCAGAAATAGGATTTTCTTGCCTTTTTTAGCCTTCTCTTTTGTAGGCTGCAAGATGAGTGTTCTGGTATCCTCTCAGAGGAACTGCATGCAGACTCTCCTACATATCTGTCAGGGGCTATTAGCGTTGGACTTGTTCGTTCAAGTTGCTTTGATATCCTTGCATATTACAGTGCATTAAGAGTTCATCATAAAAGGAAAGATAGTCAAAGATACCATATATAGAATTAATATTTTGGGCCCATTTTAGCTTGCTTATAGGCATCAGAGACTGTTTTCAGCTACAGTAAAGGGGAAAAAAAGCAGAAATAAATGATACTGTGATTTACTGTGAAACTTTCCCCTGTCCTCCCCAGAAATCTTTGGTTTTGAACAGTGTGTACTGCTCTTCCCTTTACTGTGATAGACTAAATCACAGGATCATGGGGTACTTCAGGAAGGGTTCTCAGGATATCTGTAGACCAACCTCCTGCTCCAGGCATGATCAGCTAAAAAATGAGAGAAGGTTACTCAAGGCTTTATCCTATCTGGAAACATCCTGGCTTTGGCCAAAAAATACAAAGCCTGCCTTGCTATCCTGTTTTTTCTTCACTAAGTCTTGTTATAGGTAGAACTATACAGTGTGAGACTGCATCTTGAACCTTTTATGGCCATATTTCAAAGATTAACTCTAGATTTCTTTTTCCCAAGGAGTTCACGGTAAACTGGCTAATGTTGATGACTAGGTCTCAGTCCAAAAACGCATGTGTGCAACCACCTGATATGTGAATGATTCTCCACTAAATTACCATGCAATAGATCTAAAGTTAATTTAAATGTGCTTAAAATCAGGCAGGCACTTAGAAATTTTGCTGCGCTGGGGCCCAAATAATTCTGAAACACGGTGAAAAACCAAAGGAAGAAAGTCATCAAAACCAAACAGACTGCAGACATTCAGCTGACTCTTTTGTTCAGTATTTGCATTGTTTGAAAGACAACTGTGAAGCATCTCGCTTATCCACAAGGCTCCCATCAGGCTGTTTACCAGTAAAATCTGAAAAGCTGTTGGGAGTCCACGTGATTTCTAGTATTTTGAGCAAGTTGGTTTTGTTTCCTTATTCAGACATGTTCTAGTCCAAAGACATTGTGCACAGAAACTGTCAGGTCATGAATAAAAGATAAAAAGCCCGCTATTTTTTAACCAGCTTCACTGGACCGGTTCAGGGGTTGGTCCAAAAGCAGAGACACAATCAGCACACAGGAGACTTTCATGTCGCATTAATGATACTGGAAATTTTAAAATAAGCGTTTAATGATTTTGTCGAATATCAAAACCATTGCGTACTTTACGCAACATACACAGAACAGGGTCTGATGCTTAGGAGCGGTTCGGCACACAAATGTAGACATGGGCTTTCGGGATGCACGGAGCCCAGGGACCGGGCTGATGGCGGAGGAGAAACCCGTTGCCCTGGGTGATGCCAGCCGCTTGCCCACGCTGCCGGACCGCTTCCAGCACTTTCTCCACGCCAACATCGGGGGTCCGGGGTCCCCTGGCCGCCAGCTCAGCCCGCTCCCGCGGAGGCGGCGTGACCCGGCCCCGGCCCCTTCGGCCCCTTCGGCCCCTTCGGCCCGCGCCCCCCCGCCTCGGCCGTGCCCTGCTCCTCCCTCTCCCCCCGCCGCCGCGCGGAGTGGGCCAGCCCGCCCCTATTTAAGAGCCGGGTGGGCGGCTCCGCGCCCCAGCGTCGCCAGCGGCTCGGCAGCGGAACTGTCGCGGGGACATCGCGGTGCGTGGGGCACAGCCTGCCTTCCTCCCGGCTCCCGCCGCGCTGCAGCCATGGCCTGGCAGCCGATGGAGATCAACCCCGAGGTGCGCGAGGGGCGGCGCGGACAGGGCTGGGGCCGCGAAACGGGTGGTGGGACGGCGTCTCTCACCGGCGCTCACGCTTTCCCCCCCGCATTGTCTTCCAGATGCTGAACAAAGTGAGTTGCCGCCGCCGGAGGACCGCCGCGGGCGGGAGGGCGCCGGCCCTTCCCCCTCCATCCCTCGGCATCCCGCCCTGCCGGGGAGCGCCAGCCGCGGTGGCGGTACCGCNGGGCGCGCCCCGCGGGGACGGGCGTGTCGCGGCCGCGCCACCCGCTCTCTGTGCCCCGTGCAGGTGCTGTCCCGCCTCGGGGTGGGTCCTGGCTGGCGCTTCGTGGACGTGCTGGGATTCGAGGATGAGGCGCTGCGCGCCGTGCCGACCCCGGCGTGCGCGCTGCTGCTGCTGTTCCCGCTCACCGAGCAGGTGCGTGTCCCCTCCCGCGCAGGGTAGCGCTGGCCCCTGTCCGGAGTGCGGCTGTCATCCACCCAAGCATCAGATGGTTGGGCGTGGATGGCGCTTGGCACTGGCACGGTGTTGTGCTTGGTCCCAGCCTCCAAAGAGCCTCAGCTGAGCTGAGCGACCAAACAAGGGCTCTCATTTCATCCCAGTGTTCCTATGAGATTTTGCTTTGTATATCAGACTTGGGGGAAAAAAACATGAGCGATCTTGAGTGTGAGGAATAGCGATTCCATTACTATGCTGAATCATTGGATCTGGAGAGGCCTACCTTGCTTCTTTAGTATATTATTATTAATATATTAAATTGACTTGATGCTAAGGAAATGAATGAGGAGATGAAATAAAATTCAATTAACAAGTTCTTAAAAGGAAGGATTGTAACCTTCCAATAGTGATGGATTTTACAGTTGTTTATACATTGTTCTGATGGGGAGGGGCTCATGAAGGCAAATCATCTTAAAAGGCCTATTGTAGAGTTGGGCTGAGTAGCCTTGTTCAATGGACTGAAGCAACTGAGAAAGGATACAAAAAAGCCTATCCATTATTTTTCCCACCCCAAGCTATTTCCAGTGTATGGCGCAGATGGAGAAGCTAAGAACAGTGTCTTTGGGTATGACTGAATCATGCAGGTAGTCCATTAACTGGTGGCCTGAATCCAGTTTAGACATATGGTGCTTTACTAGTGCCACAAAGATGACTTTCTGAGTAAATCTTTGTCCAGTCTTGATACTGATTCTCCTACATAACAACTTACTTGTCCAGTGCACAATACAAAGATAGGACTGTGGTGAGATGCCTAAAACAGTTACATGTTTACAGCATGAAAACTTCAGGAAGCAACAGACTGAGAAAATAAAGGACCAGGAGATCAGTTCTAAAGTATATTTCCTGAAGCAGACTGTCAGTAACTCCTGTGGGACGATTGGTCTGATACATGCAGTGGCTAATAACAAAGACAAATTGAAGCTTGGTGAGTATGAATGTTCTGAAGTGCTTGAATTTACATTTTCTGACAGCAGAAGGAATGGCATGAGCTATTGGGAGACAGCTTGTTTTCATGCAAGCCTGGTTAAGGCATCCTGTGCTGTTTCAGTTGGTAAGTGGGTCTGCCAGCTCTTGGAGAGGGGCATGTGGATGCCTGAAACACAGAAGGGAATGTGCTTCGACTCCTGTCTGCTAGCTGCAGAGGTATTGTCCTAGTAGGCAATGCAAGAGGAAAAAGGCACTTGGCAGGACTGACTAAAGTCTGTCTGTAATTAGGAAGTACTGTGTTCAGAAGTAGTTATTGACATTAAGCTTGCTGTCAATAGATGAGATGGAGTTCTTTATGCTGCTTATGTCTAATGTAAATCGATGTGCTCAGAGTAGCCTGTACATCTGTCTAAAACATGTTTTCTTTTTGCTGGAGAAGTTCTTATACATAAGGGTTTGTCAGGAGATTTTCCCTACCAAGGTAATAGTTTTGATGGTTTCTTTACTGTAGAAAAAGATTATTTTGTTCAGAAACTAGAGCTGCAAAATACAACTACCAGTAACAGAACCTGGACCCTTTCTGTGGTGTGGGGTTCCTTTTTATACAAAGGAAAACATAGTGGAAGTTGTAGTGAGCATTTAAGCGTAGTTGTGATTTGTTCTTCTTAAAAAGGATTCACTTGAATAACAGTCTTGATGAGTAAAGCAATGATGCAGCACATCTTTTATGCAGTGCATGAAAGTACTGCACTACTAATTTATGTTCTGGAAAACCAAACTTAGCCTGTCATGAGCGAGTGCTGCCTTCATTTGAAGGCAGTGAGACAATTTCATCTACCCATATTCTATTAGTTATATGTCCTTACAGCTGGTACCTTTCTTGAATTTCTTCAAAACAGGATTGAACACTTCAGCCAAATGTGCAGAGGGGAAATCAGAAAAGCTAAATCCCATTTGAAAATTATTTTCAAAACAAGCATCCAGAGTACACTGAAGCACTCTTCCCTGAAACTCAAACTCTGCTTGTTTGTGTAGATTGTTACTAATATCTTCTGGATTAATAGCTTACTTTAAGTAGGAGTTATAATGTGCTTATGTTGGAGATAGTTACAGGCTGAATGCAATGATTTGTAGTAGGTGCAAAAAGCATTGATTACTGTGGGCTGTATCTAAGCTGTAACTGATGTTTTACCTATACATAATAAAATGTTGATCATCTTGCAGAGGAGGGGTCTGCCCTGAAGAAGTTTCTTGATGAAACAGCTGATTTGTCTCCTGAAGAAAGAGCTAAGCATTTGGCAAATAATAAGGTACATGAACTACACAATCTGCTGACAGTTATCAGCACTTACAGATGTAGTAACCTGTACCTGCTTTCTCTTAAGGCTATACAAGAAGTCCACAATTCTGTTGCGCAAGAAGGACAATGTCGGGTAAGATGTGAATGTGTAAAATCTTGGGAGAAGTGTTTAGTGAAGGTGGCAGAGCAACACTTATATTTTGTCTGTCAGATAGCTGTTACATACAGTTCATGAGGAAGGAGAAATGAGTGACTCTTGGGTGAATGTTTGTTCAGGATTTCTTCCTCAAACATGGATTGAAAATTTGGGTCAAGACCCAGTTGTAAAATATGATTTTACATTAGGATTTCTGGTGCTTGACCTTGTAGATGTCTTGCCACAGACCTCTTCTGCTAAACTTGTTTTCAGTCCTTTGCTTTCTTGTTGAAGTTTCCTCTGTTCTGTAGTCACAAATTGGGTTTGTGGTACTAGCTTCAATCTGACAAATATATCTGATGGTGTCTTCTAAGGTTGAGGACAACAGTGTGAACTTCCATTTCATCCTTTTTGTCAACGTGGATGGACACCTGTATGAATTGGGTAAGGTCCTGTGAACTCTGTGTTTGGACTGGGCCGACTTCAACTACACAGCAGTGTTGGGGGCTCAAGCAAGATACTTTGTGCTAACTAAACTGTTTGCTGGGGCTCTCAGAGTCAAAACACAATTTGTATCTTCATCTGAAGACTTTAACTGATGATGGGTTACACTGAAGGCCTAAAGTTGTCACTGGTGTAGCTGAGAACACTGTTTCCATCTCACTCAGACTATTGACAATTTGTTTTGACTTCCCAAGTATCATCATATGTGTACTTGCTTGGGTCTGCTATGCTCAGTTCTGCTAATTCAGAAGTCTTTCTTTCACAGATGGCCGTATGCCATTTCCTGTAAACCATGGCACCAGCTCGGATGACTTGCTGTTGAAGGTGAGTCTTCTCCTTTGCTGCTTATTTCCCTGAAAACAAGGCTTATAAAAAGCCTTATGAAGAGATGAGAAATCTACAAGTGGTGTATAGCGGCTGTACCTTCTTGCTGTACAAGTCTGTGCTTAAATCTGCTAAGTTTGACTACTAAAGGTATTGTCCCTAAGAACTAGATACCTGTTCAGTGTGTTTATTAGCTGGTGCTAGAAGATTATGTAACTTAGTTGGTGGGACTCAGAGAGGAGCTGCAAAGACTTGTTCTCTACAGGAAGTCTATTTGGTTAGTCTAAGCAGCTGTACTTTTTCATCCCCAAGGATTCTGCTAAGATCTGCAGACAATTTACAGAACGTGAAAAAGGAGAAGTTCGTTTTTCTGCTGTGGCTTTCTGCAAGTCTGCCTAGGACTCTGAAGAGATGCAAGGAAAGCAGTTTAATAGCACATCAGTAAATGCCGTTTAAACTCCAGTGCTTCAGTACTTGTTAAACACAGCTGTTCTGGTAACTTAAATTATTTCCACCTTTTGCTATACACAGAAGCAACATCAGCTGAGCTTATGCTAAAGGATGAGCTCAAGTTTTAATGTGAACAGTTTGGACACACCAGATATCTTTAGACTTTTTTCACATGTTAAGTAGAAAATGCTTAACAGGGCTTGTTTGATCTGTGTTATGTTAATTGAATTGTTGGTTGATATTTCCTTGTCCTTAATGAGAATAAAATGTTCTGCTGGAAGACGAAATGGACTGAAGTGATGACTAATTTTCTCAAAAAGGTGTTGTGTGGCATCCTCTCTAAGTCTTCTTTTCAAAAGACCCTCAAAGATCTCCTCTGAAGAAAAAGTTAACCTCAGGGTAGCAGGGCATTTCCTCTTTCTAGTGTCTTGGAGGCTTTCAAGGATGGAGACATACTGGTCTGTGTAACATGTTACAGTGCTGCATGCTGCACTACCCTTCTAGTAAGGATTTTCCTAATATCCAGTCTGAAACTCATAAACTGCAATCTGCCACCCTGAACACATTTATTTTGGAGGGGTAAGGTGTGATACACTAACATTCAAATGTCATCTTAATGTGGTCTGTATTAGTACTACAAGCCACAGAATACCCACTGAGTTGGCTGGTGTTATGTTTCCTTATAGGAGGCAGTATTAGAACAGGTATTTTCTCTACCTGTAGCTAAACCAAACCTCCTGGCTGAGACAGAACACAATCCTGGGCTAGGCTGTGTGCTTACTGTCTTGTGATTCTATTATGAAGACCTTTAAAGAGGCTGTACTCATCTGTCCCATCCAAAATTACCTAAAAAGGAGAAACCCACACTACATGAATTTCTAATAGCAGAACAAAATTTTGGAGTCAAGGAAAAGAGATTTTGTCTGTAATACATGTTCTTTGGCATGAAGCATGACCTGTGGAAACCATTTTTCCATGAGTCTAGTGCTGTTTGCTGCTCTTGCAGCTCCCTGCTGACACTTCATGTAGCTGTAGGCAGGGATAAAACACCCTTAAACTTGGGTCTTTATTCTAATGCAGTCTCAGTCTGTCCCTGGCAACCATTTTATACAGTGCTGGGTAACACAGTCATAGATGGTCACTGCTGCTCTGGGTATGCTGCAAGCTGTTCTGGCTTCAGGGCTTTTTTGAAGGGTAATTCAAGGTTTTATCTATGCTCTGTGTGGGCTGAAGTTGTTTTATATTGGGCCTGGTTACTGCTCATGTATTTAATTACCTGATAGCTGAAGCTGGCAAAGGGTTGCAACACATTTTAATTTGAAGTCTAAGGATTTGCTAAACCTCAAGATGCTCCAATTCTAAACATCCGTGCTTTCAGCTCCTGTCAGCAGGGAGGTGAAAACTATGACTAAGAAAAGGTCTGTGATGTGTCATTGTCCTCTACAACAGCATCATCTTCTGCCTCTTAGTGGAAGATGCCGTAGGGTGGGGGGAGAGGCCTCCTGGGGCATCTCTGCTGGAGCTTGCCCTTGGCTCAGGCTGCTTAGCAACACAGGCTCAGCAGGGAAAGGTGAGGGGCAGGAGCACAGGAGGGTGGGCAGTGCAGTAAAAACCAGCAACAGCAGGAGGAGCATGAGAAGTTTTATAAACTTTTTATCATTCTGCTCAAGCTTCTGAGTTAAGAATCTACCAAAAGGCAACATTTTATTAATTTAGGCCTCATGGAAAAGCAGGGAAAGGGTTGTTTGTGCCAGACTTTCCTTATTTTCTCACATTCTGGTCACAGATATAGTTTCAAAGGATGGAAATAAAGAGGAAAACTAAAGAATTAATGTTATCTATCTATTTATGTATAACATCCACTAGCAAGGATGTTGTCTCCTGCAGAAATGACAACAAGGGCTTAGCAAACAGCTGGGCTTTACTTTAAAAGACCTTGGGTTTCAGGAACAGGAAGATGAGTTATTGGGGATGGCAAACATCTTGGGATAGAGATCTCAAACCATGGGTGGTGATCTGTAAGCTGAATAGATGGAAGGTGTTGTAATATTGCAGTGCAGCTCTTCCAAATGTGTTACTGCATTAAAAAAAAAAGTCACAATGCATGGAAGTGTGTATTTGACAACTTAAAATTCTATTGAAGAAGCCATAAACAGAAAACCAGGAAGATGGTTTAAAGCCACATTAGGCATGTATAATCTAAAAAGAAATGCTTATTCTTTTCCATATTTTCTAGCTTATTTTACCTACTTGCCAGTTTTTAAATTTTAATCTTTGCTCATTATTTCACACTTCGGCAGAAATGTTTGGGACAAGAGTTGTTTTTTAGACTGCTATGTATCAATACACTTTTCATGAGAAGATGCTCTTATAATTTAGCAGCTTTATCTTTTTCTTGGGCACATCTATCTGAAGTGAAGCTCATTTCTTGTCCCTCCTGTGAAAATTGTTGAAAAGGGCAGAAGCTTGCAAAGCCTGCTCTGTTTTGTGCCCACTCTGAAGAAACTGGTGACTGCTGCTCTTCCAGATAGAGGATTATATTGAACAAATTAATTTGAATTAACAGGTTCCTGTCATTTTTGTGCTGCCTTCCAGAGGTGTACATTCAACAGTTAATGCATAGAACTATCCTTGGAAGTATGTGAAAAAATTGAAGGTAGGATTTTAGGTTTATCTGTTTAGACATGCACATTGCTGATTTAGAGCTCTACCAGGGTTGACTGTGTGCAATCTATAATTTTTGTTACTGTTTTCTTGCCTGCCTGTTGAAAGCTGTAGTCAACTTATTCTGTAGATGGCAGCATTGGGAAGCTTAGAGCAACAAGTCTGATTTAGGACCAGTGACAGATCAAGATGCTATTTTAATTTTTAAGTCCACAGCTGGTCCTATTGCTTTCAGTGGGATCATTCACATGCTTAAGCACACTTCTGATTTCAGAGCCAAATAGCCAATCCTTATCTTAATCAAAAGTTAGGCATAATGCAACATGCAAAGCCTCTTGCACATATGAATAGTCTTTGGCTTAGATCCCCAGCTTACTTACAGCTGATGCACAACTTTTGTCCAGTATGTATATACTGCTGTGCAATATATACACTACTATTTCCATATTAAATAGAATTCTTTTTTTGGGAAGTAAGGAAAGTGTGGGACTAACTCCAACAGCATCCAGCTTTGACACAGACCAGTTTATCAATCTCAGATATTTAAGATGGAGAAGCAGTTAGCTGAAAAAGGAACTAGACACACTCATATCCTCTGCCATTAATGCAAAGTCAGCAGGGCCTGTGGTGGGCACTGGGAGCAAACGGGACTGACAGTAAACCTTGTAGTCACAGGATCCCTCTCCTGGTGCTGCCAGCAGCCAAGAAGAGGTTGATGATAGGACTTCAGCTGAGTGAAACTGTGGACTAAATGAGAACAAACACAAATTGAGAAAAATGCAGCCAGAAGCAGAGTAACAGCATTAAAGTTTCTCTGTGACCAAAGGACATAAAACATCACTCGCATTTTGTAATGATTATACTTTTCCAAGATTTCATATCCTTACTCATCTGACTCCATTAAAACAGGAAATTACAGTTAAGCTGTAAGAAGACTTACCCTGACTAAATCCAATGTTTATAAATTGTAATAAGGCATAAAATGTGAATTTCAACAATGTAACTATAGTCTGAAGTGTAAGCATTCACAAGTTCAACTTCTTTCCCAAATACTTTCTACCGCAGCAGTAACCTGAGTTTGTATAAATAATGTATGCATCTTTAGCTTATTTGCACAGTGTAATATAAGAGATAATATTTGTATGTATTAGAAGAATGCAGACCTGTGTGGGCTGTCTCTGCCTTCATTCTCAGACAGGAGATTTTTGGACTTTTCACCAGCAGCGACCACCAACAGAGCAACTTCCTTCTCTTTGGGTTTTTTTTTTTTCTCATAAGAATGCTACTGGAAAGCTTCTTAAGAAATAAGCTCTATAAAGCTTCTTAAGAAATAAAACAATAACTAGTTGGATATGTTTTATCCAGTCCCACAGTATTTTTCATGTCTATGGCAAGATCTCAATATTTGTCCTTTCAGTATTTCAGCAGTCAGGCCAAGGTATACTTATTATATCTGTGCAATAACCTCACATACAATGTGGACCAAGAGGTGAAGAAAAGGCTCTCTCCAGAGAAAAGAGCAGGTCTAGCAGCAATGAGGGCCAGAACCAACCACACACCTAAAATTTGTGCAAAGAGACCGGCTTTAGCTGTTTTTTGTTGAACTACTTTTCTTTATGGATGATTGCAAACCCTTCAGAGATCCCCATACAAACACTGTCAAAATCAACAGTGGTGAATGTGTGGGGTGGGAGCATAAATTAGGGAACTTCAATGCCTGGTTAGTGCTTGGCCATGGCAGAATAAGTGGCCAGCCCCTCAGGGGAAGGACTTCACCCCTTGACTCTACATGAAACCAAAACCAGTTAAACTAGGCAGGCCACTCAGCATTCCCATTTAGGACCAGCTTTAAAAAGGAAAATAGCTGCACTGTGCACCAACAAATTCAGCTTAATGGAAAGTGTTAGCACCCAGGAGAATTCTGGCCCATGACCCAGATAATACAGAAGCAAACCATTGTGTGACTGGATCTCTTTAGCAAGTGTAGTACTGCAGTCAGCAGTCTGCAAAAGTACTCACTTTCAAAGCAAGCTTTCAATAAAGCTTTCAGAATGACTTTTGTTTCAGGAGGGATCACAGATGCAAGGACTAGAAAGGCTTTTCAACACCTGTATGCTTATTTATATTTATTCTTATCTGGGGCAAAAAAAAATCCTTGTGCTTTTTGTTTGCACATATAAATAAATAAAAGCAAGCATGGACAGTGAAATCTATAACAAAACAAAAGGGTACATAGTGGTACCCTTAAAAGCTCTGTCCAGCATATATAAAGTAAATACCTGGAAGAAACATCTTCAAATACTAATATCCATATACTTTGTAAGCTGTGAAAAAAAAATCACCTATAGTGTAGGAAAAACGGTCTGAAACTCATGCCATTTCTTGTAGGGAATTACAGTTGACTTTCTGCATTAAGAAAAAAGAAAGGACACAGAAAATATTGGAATGGAATACTGGAAAAAGGCTTCCTAAACTACAGCCTGTGTATGCTCATGGTATTCAGGCATAAAACTGCAGCCCACATACAGAAGGCCAGGTCTCTCATTTCATAGTTAATTTAGAACTGTGGCTAATCTGAGAAAATGTTTAGGGTCTGAAGTGGTCTTTTCATACAGAAATGTACTGTATTGTAACACACAGATTGGAACTTGAATAGGTAATGAGTTTCACTTACATCTTGTGGCCCAGATGAGTTTGTTTTGGTACATCTCTAAGTGTGCTAGTCTGGGAAGCCTTCAGAGTGAGACACAACAGATGGGCAGAAGCAGTCCAGGTCTGCATTCCTTCAAAGCAGCCACAAACCAGGAACTATACTGGAGTTTAACTGGTACACATTGGTGAGGGGATGTTTTCCAGAAAGGTCTCTGTTCTAAAATATCCTCTCTATTCCCACTGTATCTCAAAGAGTGACAGTTTCTCTTGGTTGTGCAAAAAGAGATTCCATGGAACTCTCATCTCAATGATATTGTCATGCCCTTATTCCTGTTGAGTATCAACTACTTTCTACAGCCTGGTGGACATTTAGAAAAAGAAAGTATTCACTGAGATGATAGGCAAAGGAAAAACGTCAGTGTTGAAAGAACTGTCTGTGTTTCTGAAAGAAAGGTCTGTGTTTCTGGAATGGCAGCATATAGATTCTTATCTCACCTACTCAGATTTTGGGTTTAACAGTGTTTTTTTTTTTTTTACCTCCATGGGTCTAAGATCATAAGCATTAGTCCTGCTTGAAGATGAATTTTGATTCTCCCTGCCCATTCAAAGTATTCTCCCCAAACTTATGTCTACAGCCTTTGAAAAGATAACACAGCCTTTTCCATGAATAGCAAATAAAGGTGAAGAGTAGTTTTCAGTAATGAAAGATTTAAAACCCTTTCTTTTGAAAATGTCTGTTAATTTTTTGTTTGTGGTTTTTTGTTTTCATTTTCTCAGAGTTGTTTTGCAAGTAGGTTTTTGCCAGTGTTGCAAATGGAACCACACTGATGTAAATAGGCACAAGAAATTAACTTGCACAGGGAAGCTGTTTTTTCCAGTTTTATGTCCTCCAGAATCAGGGTTTTAATGGAGCAAGTTCAGGCAAGAAAACAGTAAAAAGTAGCTGGAGTTAAACATTCCTTTCATTTAGCTTAAGAAGAGTTCATCCAGCTCCTTCATAAAGCCAGCTCCTAGGCCAGCTGAATTTGGTGGCAAAGTGCCCAGGGATGGCACATTATACTGCTTAGGTCCTGAGACTTCTCTTACTCACCTAACAAAAATCTACAGACCTATAAGAGGCAAGAAAGCCATTATTGTCCAAAGCAATGAGGGTGCTCACTGACAAGCCACAGTACTTGGACAAGTGGTAGAAAAAGCAGGAGGGCTGGGTGTTCAGACCAGGTCACCAGGGTCTTACATCCAACACCCTGCTCTGCCACCACTGTTCTTGAGCAAACTGCACAAGCAAAGCCCTGCTCACACACATTTTGTCACTCAAGGAAATCTCAGCCTTCAATTAGGCAGCATGATCCTCTACAAAACCAGTGGGAGGAACAAGGGACTTATGGCTGGGGAGCACAGAGCTGTAAATCTACACAGGAGGGCATTGCTTAAGCCAGGTGATGGGAATATTGAGTCTGGACACAGTTTTTCCCCAAAAGGACCTAAACACATTGTGATGGCAAGAGGGGGATATTTATCCCTGCTTAATGCTCTTACAGTGAATAGTCTCCTACTGTTAGGTGTCCTTTTGAATGAGAGAAAGAGACATGACAGGCTGTCCTGGGTTATGTCACTTCTCTGGCTAGTGTGTTTTCTTCTGCTCTGCTGCCAAAACATACACTGAATCACTCTATGTTTGACCAAGTTTAACTACTAAGCTATCTGGCCCATTATGATGAATGGTTCTCTCTTCCTGCAGTGGTCCCCCATTTGAAAGCAATGAATAGTCACTGGAACAGGGATTTGACTCTATTTCACACCAGTTTCTAACTTCTTACCATGAAGGCAACATCTCAACATCTCTCCTTGCCTTAATGCATATCCAATTCTTTATGCAAAATGTATTTCAGAGAGCTGTACAATTTGTTGTACAAGGTAATAGTCTGCTGGTGGTATACAGATCCTAAAATACAGAAGCATCAGGTGCAAAAAAACCAGGAAGCTGGAGGCAGACCCCTGACCTCCCATCAGAGCCTTTCCCACTAGGTGATAACAGATGTGCACTCTGAGAATTATGAGACTTCAGTCAATTCTGTTCTGTGCAAAGCCTCATCTAAGTACTTTACTAGCCTAGTCACTTGGAAAGAAGAAGGCTGAGTTTAAGAGTGCCCTGACCCTTAACTCAGATCACCAAGCAATTCTGTGTTACCAGGAGATGGAGACCCTCTAGAAAAAAAAAAATGCAAAACTGTGACAACACTGGTAGAAAAATATGTCCTAAGGGCAGGAAGGCTGAATTAGGCAGGAAAGCTGAACAGTTTTCTGAGGATTTTAGTAGTGCCTAAAGACTGAGTGCAGTGCTCAGAGTTTCCTGTTGGATTTAATGTTTATTCCCAGCTGATGGTTAAAGCAGTGACCTGGTTGCTGAAGGTACAAAATAAGGTTGTTGAAGGAAGCCAGAGAATGAACCTCATTTTGCAGGCTGGTGCTGTGTTCTTTCCGTAGATGGCGCTGTAACTTACCGAATGCTTTGTTTCCCTGCCCGAAATTTTTCTGATGTTATCAGCGTTGTGCCATCTCAAAAAGCACACTGAGGGAGAAAAAAATCCCTCAAAACCATCAGTAACACTGAGACGCACCTCAGGCCACAGACGTGATTTCTAGTCTCAAGAGCATTATAGCATTTTATGGGATCTGATCAAAAAGCATCCTCGTTCAGGATCTGTGAATGGTCAGTAACGTGAACTTGGGGTAGAATGTAAAAGGAGGCTAAACATATAGTGGTGTTTGACAGATTTTTCTTCGGTGAATTTCTTCAACTGCTTTTGCACCCACATAAACTTCAAACATCCATAGCAAATCAGATGGTTGTGGTTGAAAAATAACTTTAGAATTTTTCCAGACTGAATATAAATTCAAATGCATTGTAAGATATTTGAAGCAATTAATGTGCAAATGATTATCATTAGGAGCATGACCTAACTAAAAACAGCTGCTCACACATGACAAGTCATATGTGATTCCCTCCATTATCTTTCTCTTTGCACATAACTTTTTCTGTCTCAACACTGCTTTAAGTAAATGGCACTGTCAGCACCCTTAGTGCTCATTGGTAGTTTAGCAAACATCATTGTCAATAAAGCCAAGCCATTGTCAAAGTCAAATACACCAACTCAATAAACTCTGTTTGTAACCACAGGACATTTCTAAAATATACTTGAATGAAAACAACCTCTATAGAAAGATTTGTTCATTAAATTTACAGGAGTATCAAAAAATCACCTCGATTTAGAGTCAAAACACTTCACGAAATCCACAGGGACAGCCCAGCAGCCTGGCTTTTCCTCCGGGAGTGGAGCTCACGTTACAGCAAAGTGGCCTTTTGAAGTGTTACAGCTTTAGAGCTACCGTAGCACCAACAACCACCGCGCCACTGAAAGCAAAGCAACAAGTAGTTACACATCCACACTGTTCTTCACTTTTAAACTCTAATGAAAGAAATATTTCTGCATAACTCTTTCAATCATGGTCCCTAAAAAATTATATTCCTTTTTCAATAACCTATATATATATATGTATGTATGTATGTATGTATGTATGTATGCATGTATGTATGTATGTATGTATGTATGTATATATGTAATAAAAGCAATATCAAATTGCATTTTCAATCTCAGATGCAACTTTAGTTGCAAATGTAATTTTAGAGTGAATTGCCATTATATAACTTCCTTTCTGACAGTTCTCCTGCTTTTATCACCCAGACGAATAGTTTGTAAATATCTATGAAAAAAATTAATACCTTTATCTTTTGGAAATTTACAGTAGTATTTTTCAAAGTTAAATAAATGAATAGTAGAATGTATACAGTAACTGACCCAGATTTATGGTTACAATTATGAAGAAATAGGCCATGGTTTATACCTGGTTAGCACAGTGTATTTATTTGGTGTAGAGCAAGAGATTTATTATCTGTTTAAGCATTCACTTCCTTATTTTTGTGCATGTTTTCTGTAAAGGATGTGTTAAGTGGGTTACAATCACTGAAATAGGTCTGGAAAGTCAGTCTTAAGTTTCATATTCATTGACCGTGTTATAAACTGAGGATCTCTGCTGATGTAAACATCTCCCTCCATACTTCTGTGCTTCTGGACAGTGTTTCTGTAAGGAGAGATGAGTCAGGGGATGGCTTCTTGTATTATCACAAGTTTTAAACGCAGAGTGAGTCAATTAAGTCATTTCAATTCAGGCATGGAAGAGTAGAAGTTTTAGAGGGAGATAAGAAATTGATCCCAGAAGTTAGTATGTAATCTTCCCACTGGGCAGCCTCCTCTCTGGGACAGGGTGCAGAAACCTCATCTCTTTCTCTTCTGTGGGTTTCAGAGTCACAAGCATTGAAAAATACAAATGTGTTCAGAAAGTCTGTGTGCTCTTGCCAAGTTCACAAGGGGAGTGCAGCAAAATTAGTAAAAAAACAACAGAGGTCCATGTCTACCTACAGAAAAACAGATTCTCTCCCTCCCTCACAGCTCTCCACCTGCACCAGGGCTGGAGTTGCTTCACAGAATATTCCTTCCCCTCTATTGCTCCTGGAGGCCCCAGCACTTTCAAGTCCTCAGAAAATAAAAGCCATCACAGTCTTTGCAATGAAGCAGCCCTAAAAAGTGGCAGGTTTAATGGAGCACATGTACAGCTCCTACTCTTCTGCACAGCACCTCCAGCATGTGATTATGCACACTGTGATGGTCTCCAGCTGGCTTCTCCTATTAGGCCAATTTCAGTACTCTGTACTCAATATTTTTCACAGCATTTCAGAAGCTGGAGAAATTAACTGCTGTAGAAAGTGGAAGGGAAGACTGTAGTCACCTGATGACGCTGGGAGATACCCACAGATTGACATAATAAGTGCCTTGAAGAGCCATTGCTCCTCAAGATGTCATACACTCCACACACGAGACTCCATTTTCCTTGCAGGTGTGTCTCCCTCCTCTAGGTTTAGATCATGGAAACCTGAGTGCTATGTTGACACCAGCCACCTCAAAGTAGAATTTGTTTCATGTTGCAAGAGGTCCCACAGCTGATAGCCCAGTCCCTCTGTACGGCTGGAAAATCTTCCACTCTGTGGAGCCACTTGCATGACTTCCCTTACACACAGGGATGAAGATCCCAGAGGTCTTGATTGTCAACAAGGTTTGAGTCTTTATTCCTGACAGGTTCATGATTTCCCAGTTTCACTGAGGCATGTAAGATGCTGACCAGTCTCACAAGGTGCTCCAGAGGCTGAACATCTCTTCCTGCACAACAATCTTTGCTACACTGTGGTTGCAAAGGGGTCTATAAAGAGAAACATTTGCAATGAAGCTTGATTGAAAAGTCTGGAAGCAGTTCACAGACACAAATTTGGCATATTCTAATTCAGCACAGAAACGTGGTTCAAATACTGTCAGAGAAACATCACCCTGCACACTAAAGTTAACCAAAGGCCCCTTGTCCCTTAGAAAACCTTGATTCTGAAGCCTGCCAAATGATTAATAACTCTAGTGTTCCCTGTGCTGTCTGACCTGAACTTTTAGCCATGACTTCTGACATATTTCCTTACTGGTAACACTCCAGTCACTTAGAGGTACACCCTCATTTTGACCTTCTGTTCACCTACTAGCATGCTACGCAAACATGGGGTCACCAGTGTCTTAGGACTAGAATTCTTTAACTGGATGATACTTAGGGGCTTGACCCCATACATTTTTGAGATTTGAGCATCTAATTCCTTTAACATCTTATCAAAATCCCTATCCAGTTTCCTGGACATGGATCATCAACACAGTCACAGATATCCTGAGTTAAAGGGGAACCACAAGGAGCATCAAGTCCAACCCTGGAGTGAATGAACCAATGAGGATACATACAATGAGTACTATATTTCAAGAAGAAAAAAATCTCAGTAAATATGGCCCTTTTAAAAAGCAATGATTAATGAAAAAATGTAGCTTGGATCAGCCACCACTACAACAGTTCTGCAACATGTAGATTGTCTGTCCTTTCTTCTGGCTAGAACAGGAGCTCCTGTGATAGACAGTCCCACCAGAAGCCAAAAAGTGCCTAACAATAAGAGTCAACAGGTATCAGCAATCATTTCAGTAATGTGGGTTATCAGAAAGTATTTTCTGTTGTTTTGAGTGGCCATTTGAGATTTTCCTGACCTTTGGGCTTCTTGTAGAGGCCCATAGAAAAGCACTGGGGCCTCCAAACTGGGAACAAACTTCAGGCCCTTTTCCTGGCCAGACAGAAAGACAGAATTGATTACAGAAGTAATAAAAAAAGAGAGGTATGAAAATTACTTTAAAGGAGTTCTTCCCCCCCCACCCCAATTTTGTTATTTTAAGGGCCATGCTTATAATCCTTTTTGGCTGCACACTCAACAGTAGTGATTTCTTGGCAATCATGTTAGCTCTGCTTTCATATGGGTGGGCAGCCCTCATAAGTACCCCAATAAATCATTTAGCAGCTCAGACAGTGATTCAACAGTGTAATATCTTTCTCTTCCCTGACAATTTGTCAGCATGGACTATGGCCCAACAGGCAGACCTACATCATCGCATCCAGTCCTAAAGCAGGCTGGAAAAGAGCAAAAGCTGCTCCAAAATGTGCTTCATGGTACTTGGGCTTGAGCATGTAAACCTAGTTTGTTAAGCCAGAGTCAGTGGTACTGACTGGAGCTACTGGTTTGGAGGCAGCTCACAGCTGGCCAGCTGGGAGCAGAATAATCTTGTGGCTGGGTTTAAAAGAGCAAAGTGGAAAACTCAGATGAACCCTTCCAGCACTGAGAGATGTGGAAAGCTGTGGTGGATCCATACTCTTGCAGGATAGGGTTTTTGAATTCAGAAAAGTTTCTGTGGATTTCAGTGAAGTCCAATATGGTCTCCAAGAGGTCCAGAAGACAACAGAGGAAGTTATTCCCTTAGAGCACTCAAAGGTATTAGGGGGGTCCAGCAGATAGCAACAGTAGTCCTGGTTTCTTTAACAGTAAGTGTTGGACATTTTTATCAAGAAGCATTCTGTATCTGCAGTCAGACTTAGATTTACATTTTTCTCCATGAGATCTCTGGTGAACAAGTTTTTAGCTGTACGTATTTAAGTGGTGAAATTATCTCACAGCTCACAGTAGTAATTTGGGCAGGGTTACACATTATACTCCATCCTTTGAAATGATGGGTAGAACAAAACAAAGAAAACATAACAAAGGAAACATAATAGAGTTTAGACTGATGGCTGATTTTGACGCCCTGAATCTTATGAATATGTGACCATCCATGTCTGTGATGGCACAGCAGATGCCATCTGTCCCAGAAATGGTACCTGTGCTACAAAAGCACCTTCACAGGCTTTGATGAGTGTCTTGTTCTGCAAGGATTGTCATGACAGAGGAGATCACTGAGCAAGAGAGCCTGCTTACAGAGAAAAAACTCACTTATATCCTACACTGGACTTCTTTATCTTGCTTCTAGTTGAACATGATCCTCTGCTAAATTCTGTCCTTGAAATGTTCAATCAAAGGAGAAAAAACCCATCCCTAATATTCTTGTGTTGTGGAACTAAATCATACTGTTGCTAAATAAGATATATTGTTGTCCTACTGCATGGAGGCAAGTCTTTTATTGCTTTTCTTGTTTTCTGACGCTGCTTCTCTCTTTCCTTTCCATTTTCCACTTTTGTTTGCCTATTTCTTTACCTAGAGTGAATGAATATTCCAAGTTTCTGTGAACCAGCTAAACTCCAAACAAATTTGGATAAAGCTCAGTGTTAATTTCAGGTACAAGTTTTCCCTTTTGATCTTCTCCACAGGAATATTTACTAAGAAAAGGAAAGGGAAGATATTATTCACTAGTTCTTTCTGGATGATGCAAGTCACTGCTAAAATTAAAGGCTGAATGTGATGTGGATTTTCCCATATTTCTCAAACTTTCACAAGCAGCTACCTAGCAAATAGCTGTTCTAACATCAGTGAGAGGGGGTTTTGCTATTCTTTTTGCACATTTGATAAAAATAATGTGGTGTGGTGAACTACATGTTTCTGCCACCACTATGTAAAATTTATTATACACCAACAAAATGAATATAAGAACCCAGGAATTTACTTTGGAAGCTAGGACTTGGTTTTCAAATCACCTTTTTATTTCCACATACAGTTTTTGATTTTCATCCCATTTTTCACCAGTTTGGCAAAAATTTCTGACTGCATTCTTTGCATGCTGTCTCATACATGACGCCCCCTCCCTTCCCCCAAATATCACAACTCTGTAGCAGTAGTTTGAAGCCACAGCTTGCTGCAGAGGTTTAGAGACCCCTGAACCACCTGCTCCGGCTCCTTCTCTTTCCTTGTGTGACTGAGCCCAGTCAGACTCAGCTGCACTTACAGAACCTGAAGCTGGCATGTGCTCTCTGAGCATGTCAGCTCACTTAAAAGACCTCCTTCCTTGGTGGTGGCAATATGAAAGATGTGTTGAGGAACATCTCTCTGAGGGGACTAAAACCCCTCTAAGCATGTTTCTCACTGAGAAAATTTTTAGTAGCTCCATGTGCTTGCCAGCTTACTGTGGATAGTAAAAGGGAGTAGGTATTATGTATACTGGGTGTGTGGCAGCAGGGGAAGATGCTGCATTCAAATGAGCAGAGTGCAAAATCAGCTGGAAGTTATTGCAGATACATCCTGGAAGTGGAGAGTCCTGCTCTGGACCAGATGTGTTTGGAAGAACACCCCCACTTCCACTTCCAGTCCTGAGTGAAGTAGATTTTAAGAAAGCGGCTGAAAAGCAGTCAAATTTGAAAGAATACTGGAGGAGAAATACTGTTTTGAGCTTCTATGCCACTTCCAGTTCAGCAGAGAAATGAAGACTGTTGTCTTTACATTAAAGAAACAGGATGTCATATTGGCAGGTACACAAACCTATGAACATCCGCTCCCCATCAATGCACTTTTGTTTTAATGGGCTAAAAAGATCTTTGGTAACAGCTGGTGAAAGACCCATTGTCCTGCCACATCCTTTTCCAGGCGTGACCTGTCAAGAGGGTAGAGCTACACAGCTCTGGGAGCAGAGAGCAGGGTAGAAGAGCCACACATTCCTTCTGAGTACCCTTTCAGGTGCTGCTCTGGGCATGTGGACATTTTCCTCTTGTAATCTGGCATATATTTTATGAGAGGATCTGGAAAGAACATATATGGACCTGGACCTTGCGATGCTTGGTAGCTAAGAACACAGAATGAAAGGATACTCTGACAAGTCCACTGGTTCTGTACTCAGATTTATTCTTCCCTTTACCTTGATACCTATTTATTTCGCATTGATTCACTTCCTTTTCACCACTCCTCCACTTCTTTTTTGTATTACTGCTCCCTTGTCAACCCAGTTTAAGTCTTTTGAACTTTATGTAACTTGTTATCACTTATTTGTGATCTTTCTCCTTTCACGGGCCTTCTCTCTGCTTTTCTTTCCCAGTGGTTTTCATGGTTTTTATGTGTTGGGTTTTCCATCCACATACTACATGTGAACAAGAGGAAGTGAGAAGTACCTGAGATACATACTGGAGGTGAAAGACACAAGATTATGGCAAGCTGGGACAAAAGAAAGCAGGCTCACAGAGAAAAAAAAAAGATGCTTGTTAAAAAGCAGGCTGGATATAGGAATTTCCGATACCAGAGGAAAGGCTAGTCTTGATGAGAACAGTAAAAAGAAGGAAGGAAATGGTTGTTTGGGTGAGCAGGAGAACTGACCATGGCTGTGGATGAAAGGAGAAGCTAAGCCAGGCTCTGTGCCATTAGCAGAGCTATCAGCCTGGGATCTGGAGGCCTCCAGGAGGTAGAAGCAAGTCTCAAAGCCAGAAAGGAAGGCCAGAAAGGAAGGCCAGGAGGGAAAACTAAAGGCACAGCAGCATTTAAAGCAAAGAGATATTGATCAGGGATTTCTTAGACAGGGAACAGAGAGGATGGTGAACCTCCTCAAAATTACAGCTTGTAAATGACATTGAATATTTACATGCATTTATGCCTGTGAGCTCTCATTTTGAATTACCTGCACTCTGATTCATTAGGCTTATAGATCATCAAATAGCAACATGTGGTATATCCAATCCTGGATTTTCAACAGCTTTTAAACTCTAAAAATGTAATTAAATGAAAAGACAGAAAAATAAGAAGATATCAAATGGTGCTCAGCTACCAGATGACAATTGGCTGTACTAGCTTTCAAAAATCAAGATAAAAGTCGAAAATAGAGAAAAACTGCTTCACAAAAAGGCTTCACCTTCTTCCAGAACAGTGTGAGAAGACATAATCATGCTTTTCTCCCAGGAAAGAGCAAATTCAGACGATCCATCTACTCCTGTAATTCCCAGAATGACACAGAACATCAGTGCCAAGCCTGACAATATGTTGCTGAATGAGTGGTACCAGAGAGAAAGTGACTGTGATAGAAGACAGCATGGCCGGGATAAACAAACAGATGCTGTCAGCCAAATGCTGAACACTGCAAATATACCGCAGCAGATGCCCTGATTAAATAAAATGTGAAATCACAACATTTGTCTGAGTGGTTGGAAGAAATCAACATGCTCTCATGGTCACAGATTCATTGATTTTTCATGAGAATTAAAAATAACTAAAGCTCATTTAAAGAGTCTTTTTTCAAAAGTAGGAATTTTCTATGTCTTGCTTCCAAGTAGATATTGTTACCAGCCTTCTCTCCAGGACAGCTTGCATGTCGTTGGGAGTAGAACTGTCTCTGAACCTAGTTTTATCAAGGAAGAGAATTCTAAACTCCTGGTAACCATCTTCTCCACCACCCTCCTCTGCCTTGATAGATGCTGCTTCAAGGGCTCTTCTCATCTGCTCGCTCAGCTCACCTCTAACTCACCGTTCCACACAGCACAGGCTGTGAAACTGCACAACCTGCCTTTGTCAGTAAAGGCAGTAAAGTCAAACCAGTAAAGTCAGTAAAAAAAATCTCCAAGTACTCTCTGGCAGGGTTAATACCTGTTGAGAAGCATTAATATCAACACCTTTATGCCAGAGCTGTCCAGCTGCTACAGCATCACCAGGCAGCCATGCTGCTCTTTGCATCAGTGCGAGGCCCATGGCAGTTCAACACTGCAGCTCTGAAATCGTCTGGAGGTTAAACAGAGCTGTGCTGGGTGCCTACCCCTGGCATATGCCTTAGAAAATGAAGAAATTCCAAGCAGAATTTTTACAATAAATACCATACAACCTCAAGTTCTCTGCATGATATTCAGTGATTTCTTAAAGGCATAAAAAACGACAAGCAAACCAAAGAAATGTATAGAAGTCCTTGAGCAAACAACAGGGAAGATACTTAGCCAGAACAGTATGCTTATGGTTCAGCTCAGATTTCTCTGAGATCTGGCCCAGGACTGTGCAACATCCCCAGGTGTCACCATTATGGCCTGGAGAAAAAAGAAGTACTGCTCAGAGAATTTCAGCCCAGAGTGGCAGATTGCGAAGGAGAGAAGGAGGCAGAAAAGCCCTGATGGCAGCAGGATAACTTCCTTTCTTAAACAGCCCAGGGGCCTTGCTGGTTTAAGGCACACTGGTAAAAGCTCACAAAGAAAAGATAAATGAGCAAAGTAAAAATAGAATAGAAATATATGATCCTTGGGTGTTTCACCCATTTGTTCTCTGTGCCATGCCTTTTGGTAAAACAAATGTTTTTCAAATGGAGGTTATGCATGTTGCTGGAAGCATTTGTGACAGATTGGCTTTGAAGAAAAAGGTTTATTGTCAGGCTAACACAACCAAAAAGAGTAGTGAGAGTACAAAGATGCCATCCAGGAGTAGTTTTGCTGAGAAGCTGGTCTTGAGCACCAAACCTGTTCATCCAGGGAGACAGATCATAGTGGCAGAAGCTGTTCAGGACACACAAGCTTGAAGCAAGCTGTTCATTGAGGCCATGGGATAAGATCAGGCCTGCCATAACAGCAGTCAGGCCTCATTAAACCCCTGCTCCTGCTACTCTAAAAGCTTAACAATTTTAGATGCTAGTTGAAGACAAAAAGAAACAGGAGAGCTCCTCTTCCCAGCAGAGGAAACTAAACAAGGTAGAAGACCAAACCAATAAATATAAGCTCAATACCTAAAACGGTATCTTCCTCAAAGCCCCTATTTTTCCATTTGTGCACAGCAGCAGAAAAATTCCCTGCAAACCAGAGAAGACCTTATTTCTCTGTTTCTGCTTTCTCCTATAACCACTATATTATGCATTTTTCCACAGTTGCTTTACTTATGCATAGGCACAGTCTGCTTTTGGGAAGGGCAACTGAACCTGGACAAAGATATGTAGCTTGACACTGATACCTGCACCCCTACAGGTTTTCCCCTGTCTAGTAAATACAGATATGAATGCGTTGATAAGGATTGTTGAAGTTAAGGCTTGAGTTTTTTTCTGGAAAGAAAAAAAGAAAAAGTTAAACTGAGCACTTGCTTTTAAATAAGAGGATTTTGAAAAGCACTTCAAGAAAAATCTCCTATTTTTTTGCTGCTACAAATTCCACCACTAAGTTTCTAGCAATGTTTCTGGTTAGGAGCAACTGAGTGACCTTGGGAAAACCTTGCTGGAGTTTCTAACATTCTAGTTTTCATATTTCGTCTTCTGCAGTTGCCAGGGTGGTTGTTATATGGAAAGAAAAATCATTGAAAAACCTGTGACTGGTATTCAAGGGGCTTAGAGCAAGCCCTGCAACTCCCCAGGCAGATGGTGATTTGAAAAAAAAAAAAAAGAAAGTAAGCTGGGCTGATGCTAGAAGTGTGTTTCCATGGGAACAGGGAGGTACCGATGCTGCCTCGTACTTGACCAAACGAGAAGCTGGTTCAGGATTAGGATTAGAAAAGAAGTGGCCAGATTCCTACTGCCAGTCAGAGGGTCTTTTACACTCCTAAATACATAACAGGGCTCTTTAAAGACTGCACTAGCTCTATATCCATGTGGTGCTGTGAGGATTTAATAAATTTAAAAAGTTTTGTGGGCTTGACTCTAAGCATATAAACAGAAGTGTATATCAGAGCACATTTTCTTTAATGATCCATGAAAATTTGACTGCATAAATGGGAAATGAATGTCCATCCCTCACTTCTAGACAAGGTCTAGGGTGGTGGTTTTTTTCTTGAATGCTGCTCTGTGTGGTATGATTCTTACCCCAGCCCAATCCAG
This sequence comes from Dicaeum eximium, assembly GCA_013396995.1. Classification (NCBI taxonomy): domain Eukaryota; kingdom Metazoa; phylum Chordata; class Aves; order Passeriformes; family Dicaeidae; genus Dicaeum; species Dicaeum eximium. Next base: position 2,038,704 of record VWZP01010273.1, read on the forward strand.
CTCTTCTAGTTCTCCAGGAGGTGATGCTGAGATCACCAGACAGGAAAATCATGCATTTGATATTGCACAGTAATAAAAAAAAGAGGTAGGATAATTATTTTAAATTGTAAGTCTTTCACTGCCCCAGGAGAATGAATCTAATTGTTGTCTGATAAACATCAATGTTATTTAAATATTACAAGAATCAGAAAATAGATTGTTAGCATAAGTATTTCAAAATACACTTATTATTTATCTTTAAATATTTGAGATTAGATTCCCCATTCATCTAGTTTTTGTCTAGTTGCAGTTCTCATAAAAATTCCTATAAACCTTATATCCTGTTTTTAGGCCCTTTGTTACTCCAGCATATTTGAAGCAATAAACAAAGACCAAAAACAAAGGTAGTGAACAATAAAGACAAATTCCTAGAATGGAAACAGAGTTAAATATAAGCACTTTTGTGGTATATTTATATTTTAAGAGTTGGTAATTTTTGTTGACTATTGAAATAAACAAGATTCAAAATCCCAGCTATTGAACTGAGGGGAAATAAGACCCAAACTGAGGGCATGTTGAAAAGTAGATCTTACAGTTTGCTTCTTGTCAAAACTTGTTGACATCTATCATAAGCTGAAGAAATGGCCAGTTATGACCCCTTTCAAAAAAACTTTAGTAGTAGGGGTTAAGGCTAGCACACCTGCATTTCCAGCATACAGATACCTTTCTATGCTTTCATAAATACTAGCAAGTAACTTTGGCTCATCTTTTGAACACTTGTGAGAGGAGATTTTTAGGATCTGTCTTTTAAAAGGCCTGGCGAAAAAAATTTCCTTCTGTTTCTAGAAAATTCTACGCTTAACCTTAGGCTAAAAAGCATCTGCTTGATCTAGGACTACTCACACCATGTAAGTTAGGCATGCAAGTCTCTGCAGGACAGAGCTGGATTTCTTCCTCTGCATAAAGAGAAAAATGGGGAGTATTCACCATGGTATATATTTCTAAGCACACCTTGATGCTTGCTCTGTTTTTCAAGGAAGACTAAGGCAGTCCAGTGCTGTGCTGACCCTCTGGCGTTTTCGCAAGGCCAGTGTGGCCCCTGAGCAGCCCGAGATGTTCCGCAGTGCCCTCAGAGGCACCTGCCGTGCTCCGCTCCTGGCGCAGCAGCTCCCGGCCCTCGGGCAGGTGGGCGAGGGACGGCCGCGGAGCTCTCCCGCCGCGGGCACGGAGATTCTCGGGTGCTCCGCGTAGCAACATCGGTTAATGCGGTGTTCAAGGCAGCAGAGGCAAACAGCAATTCACCGTGTGCGGCTCGGTGCCCTCCGAGAGCTGAGGGTGGGGGACCGGCTGCCCCCCAGAGCAGGGGAGCCTTGCCATCGAGCCCCCCTCCCCGGGAGCAGCGGGGTGGGGGGGACCGGCTCTTCCCGAGCCAGGCAGTCCCTGGCATTCACCGTCCCCGTCCCCCACATGGGGTGCCGAGTCCCCC
>VWZP01010273.1:2040190-2132601 GCA_013396995.1 Dicaeum eximium
GCTGCGAGCAGGGAGAGGCAGGGAGAGACAGGCAGCGGCCTCCGGCGTCCCCTCGCTGCGGCCGCGGTTCACCCCGGGCTGGCGACTCGGTGCCTGGCTTCTCCCCCGCCGCAGCCGCGGCGCGCCGGGGCCCTGCAGATGGCCAGTCCTGGGCTGGAGCTGGGAGAGGTTCAGCCTCCTGCCGAGCCCCCCCAGCCTGAGCTGGCCTTCACCGAGGCTCAGAAGTGGATCGAGGTAAGCCCGCGGGATGGCAGAGGTGCGGGCGCCTGACCCATCGGGGACGCCCCACGGGACAACCCGGTGTCCTTCCCTCCCCCCCCCGGTCGCTGTCCCCCCGGGGACTGTGGGCGTTTTATTCCATGCTGATCTCTATCCCGGCCTCTCCGCCGCTCTCCCCAGCTTTCCTCGCCGCGGGGAAAGCAGCCGGGCCCGACCGAGCCCCCGCGCAGGGTGCGCGCCTTTGGATGGGCCCCCGCCCCCCTTCCGTCTCTTCCAAACTTAATCTGTTAATCGCATTTCCCCCCGCCCCCGGAGCTGGGGTGAGCGGGACGGCTGTAAACATGAGTCGGGCAGGTGCGCGGAGCTACGGAGCTACGCGGATGCTTCCCCGTCCCCCGCGGGGCTCCCGGGGGCGGCGAGGGGCCCCCGCCCCGGCGGGAAAGGCCGGCCCCGCGCCCGCCGGCTCCCCGCGGCCTCGGGTGGCGGTGCGGCCGCGCAGGTGGCGCTCCGCAGTGCGCGGAGGGGCGGGCCGTCACCGCTGAGAGGCCGGGGACGGCCCCGCTGCCCCTGCTCCCGTCTCTCAGCCGACCAAGGAGAGATATCCAGTCTGGCTGTTCGAGCAGGGCAGAAAAAATAGATGTGCTTGTGTTCGCTCGCGCCGTAAAACGGGAAGATGGGCAGGTGGTGGGTCAAATTTAATAGTTAAATATTTTGGCATGTGCCAATAGAGACGCTGAAAATAGCTCTGCATCTGATTTCCGGTACAGAACATGCGTGAAGGTGGCATAAACCCAGCTACCAGGGTAGCTGCTCCCTTCAGCTGTGGGCTTTGAATTTAATCTGCAGCTTTCAGAAAGCCTCAGTGGATTCCCTTTTCTGAGAGTGACTAGGCAAAAGGTTGTAAAAATCGTTGTGACTTTAAGATTCTGTGAATGTGTCAGGAATTTCAGATTTTGATGTTTTACTCCAGTACCAACTGGAAAAGTAGTGCTGTGTCAGTCTTCAGGGAATTGGCCCTGACATGATATGAATCTGGCTGGTGTAGGACCAGAGGCAGAGGAACCATGATGAATGTGAAAAGAAGGGCTTTTGTGCCAAGGAAAGGTGAGCTTGCAGCTTGGAAAAGTGAAATGCACATAAACACCATTTATCTTGGGAAGATGAATATGGCAGTTTCTGTATAGCCTTCTTTATCACAGAGGACCAAGGGAGAGAGGCACGTGACTCCATCATACATATGGTATAAAAATACCTTGTGACCATGAGTCCTGCTGACTGCTAATGAAGCCAAGAACTCAATAGTGAAATAGTTCTCTGTAGATAACAGAGCTATCATCAGCCACTCCATGCACAATAATAATTAAGGGACTATAAGTCTTCCTGTATTTGAACACAACCTTGTGGGTCAGGCAGAAACTTCTCTCTTGGGCAGTTTATTCCACAGTTCACTGTGGCAGGAGGTCTCATGCCTGCCTCTTGCGCTACACAGGCCCTAGTAAGCAGAGCAGGAGAGCTCTTTAAGTTCTTTGTCCTCCATGCAAGTCCAAGAATTCAGTGTGTACAGGGGAAGCCATCAATAACTTCTTGTGCTTCCTCCAATTTTTAAAGCATCTTCTGCTTAATGCCTGAATGACAGAACTCTAATGCACTGTTAATTTTGCAACCATCCCCTTGCCTGAGGGGAATGTGTCAGGAGCCTGGAGCATTGCCACAGCTGTGGTGTGGAGGGAAGCATCTGCCTTTCCAGCAGTGCCCAGAGTTGATGCTCCCACTAAGAGAAACAAGGAAGAAGCTGCCAGTGAAGCAAATGTGGCTTAATTTGCCTAACACATCATATTTCCTTTTAATCCCAGTTTGGCTTAAGCTCTGGAGCATGAGGGTTATTACCTCTTCCAAAAATCTGGTCAGCATTCACCCTTCTAAATCTGGATGATTTGAACTGACTGAATTATGCGGAATTTAATATGGTAGAGCAAAGTTATTGAAAAGCAATGTCAGTCTCAAAAAGAAATAAAATTTAAAAAACAGGGAATTATAAGGTATCAACGTTCAGTGTGCCAAGCCCTATCAATTTGCATGAAAACCAGAAATGGGGGTCATGCTGTGTCTGGCTACTAAGTCCATCTGCTGCAGCTGGCTCTGTACTTGTCTCTCACCAGTTTATTCTCTGGCCTAGAGATGTTAGGAAATGTCCAGTGTGTTGTGTCTTCCAACTCCCTTCCAACCATTTAAAGTTACATCTCTCTCAAATGAAAAAAAGAGAAATTGTTATAATTGCAAGGAGGGCTATTGTGCCTGTAGTACAGCGCAGACAAGCTAGTGAGAATGTTAGCAGTGTAAGACAGCTTGAAACCTGTCTTAGGCTGTAAAATAGTGCTATGCTAGGAAATAAAAGTAGAAATGGACAGATTGAAAACTCTCTCAGCTTACTGTGCATTTTTATTTCTAACAGTTAAGTTGTGTGCCTTGCTTGTTCAATTCTCATCTGGTTTAAATCCTGGTGAGTGCTGTCACTATTGTTGTAGGGCTGCAGAAATCCACCCTGTGGTCTGCAGCACATTTCTCCTGTGGTGGGACTGGAAAGAGAGGCTTCTCCTCTTCTTGCAGATGGGCAGCCAAGACATTAAGTGATGAATGTTTAGATCTGCAAGGATCAAGGAACTTCCGTCCACTGCTCCAGAGGTCTTAGAGGTCTTGTTTTCACTCCTTGGGTCTGTCACCTTTCACCAGAGATGGTCTTCTGGGTGCCAGAAGCCTTCCTTCTTCTCTGCTAGCATTACTTCAATCTGGACGCTGCAGTATAGGGTGGTCTGAATTACACTGAAGTTTTGGTGGATTCCTGTACTAATCCTCTTGCCTCTCCCTGGAGCTGTGACCCAGTAGCACTTAGGTGTTCACCTGAGCAGAAAAAAAGGCCAGAGCTCTGACTTACTGCCAAGGCTGCTTATATATGTAACAATCTGTGTTTTGTAAGAGCGTATTTCATGTGGTGATAGATTTGGTCTCTTCTCTGTGTTGCAGAAGGTGGGATTTCGGAATTCTGTGGGGTTTTGATCATGAGTCCCTTTGGGTAGGAAACCAGAGTTCAAGCTTGCTTAATTTTGCACAGATATCAACTGTGCATTCCTCTTGTAACAGCAAATCAGTCTATTATTTTAGTTTAGCTTGGCATGTACTACTTAAGTGAAGAATGGCCTCTTAATGATAAAATGCACCTTATTAGTAGCACTCAGCGGAATTAAAATAAAGGCACTGAATGAAAAACCCTGTGAGAGAGCTACATCAGTCTGCATTATTAAAGGTGTGGTGTCTAATTTCAATTAATGCATCTCAGTTTCACTGAAAGAATATACCAGCCTTGTAAAGTCTAGTGGCATACTATAGCAAAAAAACAAACCTAATTTAATCTAATGGCTTGTAATCTTAAAATATCAAGGTTCTCTGTGTGTGTGTTTAATCTGGGATAGCTGATGGTTGAAAGAACATCTGTATAAACAGAGTTACTCTTGCTGTAAAGACTCATAGGAAAATAAAACGGTAATAAAGTCACATTTAATACTGGTGTAGCTCCTAAGGGTATTGTTATCTCCTCATCGTGCCTCCTAGCCTTGCCTCATTAATATGCTCTCTCCTCATTGCTGAGACTTGGTTCAATTAGGGATGGTTTTTCCATAGATTTGTATTCCTCAGAAACTTTGACAGCTGATAAGAAGACTTCCTTCATAGTTGTATGGCAATAATAAACAGGTCGTGTTTTTCTGTCCATTGTGACCAGTGCTTGACTTTATCATTCCCTCTAGATGTGTGTAGGCTAAATCCCATCACTTTATAATAATCTGTTGTTTCTTTCCTATATACATCCCTTATGAGAATTCTTGTGTTATAGAGAAATTTGCGAGCCAGAGAAGTTTGTTGGGTGTTTTGTGGCTTCTTTTTGCCTTCTAGCAAAACACCTCTTAGTTTTTTGTATTTAAGGTGGTGTTTTAAGTTGGTAACAGTGATGCTGCTTCGAGGAGAAGCTGTAGGACCGTGTGCCTTCCCCAGTGCCTCTGGATGTGTCACATCATGTGGCCGAATGGGCAGGCCACTCCTGCACTGCCTTCCCTATGGAAGAGTATGAGAGGCATAAATTCAGGGAAGTGACTCAGGCAAATAAACTTCATGTAATTTGCTTGAGCCGGGAGTTTAGAAGCAAGGTTTCTATAGGGTGTCTCTCTCAGCTCGAGAGGAGGTTCCCACTGCAAAAATGTAACTTAAAAGGAGTTGAAGGTAGTTCATTGACCAAATCTTTCCTGATGGTGAAGGACTTGTTTGGAGTATCTGCAGCAGTGGCTGGAACTTGAGTGATACGTAAGTGTGTTTATTTGATCATCGGAATGCAGTTTGGCCTTTGAGGAACATCAGAGATGAAGCGCTTTTGGTGAAATGTACTGGGGAAACTCACTGATTCACTGAGTGTACAAGTGATCTGCATCCTGCAGGAGGTTTTCTATTTCCAGTACTCTTCTGTGAAGCTGATTCTAAGGTCCTTGAATAGGGACTCCAGTTCCTTTGAACACTGACACACTTCCTAGAACTGTGGCGCCTATAGTCAAACTGGGACCTTTGGGTGCCACTGCAGTCATGCCATTATTTGGATAGGAATGCACTAAATCCAACAGACATCTTTTCTAGCAAGCACTTCTTGAGAATTCAGTTTAACTACTTCATTATAAGAGTGTTTCAATACAACCATTTAAGCGTAGAATGTTGCACCAAGCTCTAAAACTGAATGGTTTTATTAATCAAATATTGTAGAATACTTGTTGAATGAGCCTCCAAGTAGTGTTTGCAGGTCAAATTTCTCAGCCTTTAGCCTTTCTTTTTAGGTCTTTTCATTTTGCTGCAGGAGTGTCTTACCTATATACTTTATGTAATGTATTGGGAATTAATATATTAAAGTGAGCAAGTGTATTCTCAGACTAGAAGAAACCTATGCAAATGTGTTAGACAAGTAGCCTGATATGTGGACAAGCTGAAGTATAGGCCAGAAGAATCCTTCCCACAGAGTTTGTAAGGTAACCATGAAGAGTCAAAAGGTGTATGGCCCTAGGTGTATGTGAATGCAGGATAACTTTACTGTGGTTACAGTGACTGGACTTGGAGAGGAATTCTTCACTGCTATCTCTACATCTCCTCCTGGGCAGCATTTAGGGACTGCAGGCAGGACAGATGGGATGCTCTTCATTCTGGCTCAGTTAGTCACTCAGTGGAATGAGAGCTAAATTGATTTAATATGGGTGGAAGAACCCACCCAAACTCTCTGACCCTGTCAGACTACCACCTTCTAGAAATTTTTTCCTCTCCAGTTGTCTGGCAGCTGACCTCCTGTGCTGTATACATGAACCCAGTTCCCTTGTCATGAGATCTGTTTAAACTACATTACAAGTAGTGCTTGGCACAGGGGTGAAAATAATCAGAACAATATTATAGATGAAGGGATAATGTCAGGAAATGCAGGACTGAACTCTTAATTGTCTCAAACCTGAGTTAATTTCTACTTTCAGTATTGAAATTTTAAAATAGGTAAAAGATCTGATCTTCACACCAGTCTAGGATGCTGTTATGCACTTGATGGTGGAGACCAGTTAACACAGCTAAGTAATGTCACTGTGCTTGTTCTGCTACTAACTACATTTTAAAATTATTTTTTTAAGGCAAACTTTGGTCTTCTAAAAAGGAAGGTGAAATCTTTTCCAAGTATGGAGTTTAAACAGTAGGTTGATACAGCAGAATTTTCTAGCTTCTAGCAAAATGTTTTGGCTTACCAAGTTATAAAAACTGCATTATCTTTTGTTTGAAAAATCTAGCAGTCTAGGAGCTTTTCGTCCATGGATGAAAAATTCTGTGCATTTATTCTCTACAAACATTCCAAGAACAATTTTTAAATGAAAAAGCCATTTATGGGGTGAAAGTGTCACTTAAAAGGACAGCTGCATGGGGAAAGGTATGATCATTTTGGGATGCATGCCATGAAGATTTAAGCTTTCCCTTCTCCTTCTCCTTCTCCTTCTCCTTCTCCTTCTCCTTCTCCTTCTCCTTCTCCTTCTCCTTCTCCTTCTCCTTCTCCTTCTCCTTCTCCTTCTCCTTCTCCTTCTCCCAATATTATCACTTAAAGAATAAAGACTTGCCTCACTCAGGCCCTTAGATCACAATGAGTACAACAGATCTATGGCACCAGGAACATGCCATTAAAATTGATAGCTGAAACTTCTCCCAGCTATGTTAACCACTGCTGTGGGTGAAAGGGCTGTGCCCTGTGTCCTTGAGACAGCCTTGTCAGAATGTGAAGAACAGTAATGTACCACAGCTTAAAATTAAGAAATCCCTGCTTATTACTGCCTTTTATTTTATAAACAGCATAAATGTAATTCCTGTACCTGGGACAGGGTGGGGACTGACTGCTGGGGCAGCGGCTCTGATGGAAAGGACCGGGGGAACCTGTGAGAGCACAGGCTGGGCACAAGCCTGAGGTGTTCTGGCAGCAGGAGAGGCTACCCCTTCATGATCTTCTGGAGCTGGTAGCGATTGAAATGGTTGTTTGCTCCTGTTTGGCACTTGCTAGGCCCCTCTTGGAATACTGCATCCAGTTTTGGAGCCCAGAGTGTGGGAGGGACGTTGATAAGCTGGAAGAAACAGAGCAGGGAGCCCCCCAGGCTGAATTGAGCTGAGATACTTGCTATGCATGAGAGAGAGGGTGATGGAGCTGGGCTTCTTCAGGAGAGGTGGCTTTGTGTGGACATGGCAGCAGCCGCCCTGTACCTGTGAGCAGGTTTTTGAGAAGACAGATTCAGACACTTCACAGAGGTATGTTAACACTTCACAGAGGTATATTAAAATATGAAAGATTATGGCTTGATATAGGGAGAAGTTTCTTCACCATGAGCCAGCTGAAAATGGGTGCAGGTTGACCAGAGATGCTGGGAGAGCACCATCCCTGGAATGTTTCCTTCCTGTCTGGACAAAGCTGGGAATGGCCTGGTCAGACCCAAGAGCTGCACTTTCACATAGCAGGAGGTAGGACTAGAAGCCTTCTGAGGTCCCTACCAACCTGGTTATTCTGTGCATCTATAACTCCTTGGCAGTGCGTGAGTAAGCATTACTTAATTTTATTTTTAATGCTACTTTATAGGCCACTTGTGTTATTATAGAGAAGAGCCTGTTTATATAAGCAAGATCCATCTTTATACAAAAGCAAAACTCCTATGGCTTATGGCAGGCATCTTCAGGGTATGCTACTCAGTTTTCTTTGTAGAAACTCATTAAGGCAGTGTGAAATAGGTTTGGCTTCTAATCTAACTATTTTTGCTAAACCTGTTTTATTCCAGGAAACTGTAAAAATGACTAATTTCATTGGCTTGGCTTGAATTATTTTCTTGTTATTATTTAATTAATTGTGCACTGCTACAATTGACCATTAAGGAATTTAAATTTCCCTTCCATTCCAGATCTTGAGAAGATACCATGCAGGCTTAATTCTTGAGAATTTAGATGCTAAATCCTTAAGAGGCTTTTTGTTTGTGGTATTAGTTGTTTACAAGAATCCTTTACCTTGATAGTCACTCTGCTCAGTTCCAGTATAACCTGCTACTGTTAACTAGGGTTTTTCTTTAATTGTATGCATATATGATGATTATTGCCAGCAATCCTTACCCTAGAAAAATGTCTAGCTTAACAACAGAGCTAATAATAGAGCTTGCATCTGATATTAAAATTGACTTAAAGTAATCTAATTCTTGATTGATGAGGAAAGAAGAAAATCCTCTTCATTTGCTCATTTGAAGAGAAACCCTATTTTGTTGGTCTCGGCTGTTCAGAGGTCTCATGCCTAGTACCAAAGACAGCTTGATTTTGAAATCAACTTTGACAGGCTAAGATTCTGAAAAATAATAATGCTGTGGCTTCTTGGCTTTGGCATCATTGTCAGTGATTCACAGAGCACTTCACAGGCTAAGGAGCACCATGGTTGAGGCAGCGGAAGCAATTCTTTAATTCTGCCCTGAATGGATGGATGAGTAAGGTAAGAGAGAAGTGCTTTTCAAGAGAGAATTGCTCCTTCACATAGTGTTCTGCATGATCTCATGTGGTTCATGATTGAAATAAGACAGGGATTTTTGCAATGTGTGATCCAACTTTGAGTTTCAGGAAGATCATAAAAGGAAAAGTTCTCTGTGATGGCTTTTTCCTTTTGCTGTTCCAATATCCAGATTCTCTCTACCTCCATCTGTCTTTTCCACAGTCTTCAGATGAATCTCAGCCCTCCAGTTATCTACAAGCTATATGGAAAGTGGCTGCACATACTCTATGTAATGCACAAAACCCAGGAGACCTCATCCTGATACTGTAAATACATTCCCTCTGGTTTCCTTTCCTCTTGGTGTTGGTAGATCTCCATAGAGTTGCAATTGGGAGCAATCAAATGTCTGGGTGGAGTACAGTATCATTTTAAAAATAAATGAAGCTGTTACCTGCAGTTCCTCAGACATACATTGCTGTGTCTCAGGTTTTCCTCAGCAAAAATGAGGAAGCAAAATCTATGGAAAGATTAATAAATAAGTTCAAAAAATTTAATAAATAAATTCAATATTTTAATAAATTAAAAGCTCAATAATTTAATAAATAAGTTCAATAAATAAGTTTTAATAAATAAGTTCAAAAATTTATTTTAGCTCTGATACATGCATTCAGCAAAAATGCAGGTCAAGGGCTTCACACAAGGTATTGGTAATGCTTGATAGCACTGCATCATCTGAATTCCTTCACATGGGATGGGACTCTTGGAAGGAAAGTTGTGAACTGATGATGAGGAAAACTATGGTCTTCCACTCTGGGACCTTTGTGTTTCCAGAGTGGCAGGAAAAAGCTCAGAATGATCTTTCCACTAAAACCAGAAGGCCAAGAAACTCAAAGGAATTTGTAGTTCAGCATCAGGTCAAAGACTGGTACAAAGAGTTTTAACTGTTGCTCTGGCTTGAGAAGCACAACATTGCTTTTGCAAAAGCAGAGGCTGATGCCCACAAATAACTGATTTCAGTGCTTGCATGGCTATAGAGGACAGGGGCTTGAGGTTAAAAATCTCTTTGTGGGGCTTTGCCAGCACTGTTCTCCATGAAATGCACAAAGTTATGCTGTCGCATGACAGTAATTGTGGCTCTGGTGGAGATTAGAGGTCTTGCTACATGTCTTAAAGCAAATATAACTCCCAGATCCAAACCTCTGACGTTAGTCTTCACCTGGATATAAATATTCAAGGAAATTATGGAACTCACAATTTAATGTCATTTTATATCTGATATTGGTGTATTGGACATTCCGTTTCAATTCTACTTCCAACAATTACTGAAAATCTTTTGTCCAAATGTCTGCTTTACCAATCTAGAAAATTCTGAAGTAAGAGATTTTTTTTTTAAGTCTGCTGGCAGAGAAGGGGAGCTTCTGTGTCTGAGGGAAAGCACTGAAGTCTTCCTACCCATTTTTTTCCTGAATTCCTGGCTTTGAATATTAAGTTCATGCCTTTGATGACAATTTTGCTTGTATTTTCCGTTTTCTCTTTTTCCAATTTAAAAAGAGTCATGGTGTGTTAGCTGAAGTCTGCTAGCTGTCAGTGAGCATTTTCTGACTGTGTTTGGGAAAGGGAGAGGGATGAGAAGAGGCAGAAGTGGCCGCCTCATCTCTGTCAGGCTGGTGCAGGCAGGGATGTCCACTGTGCCAGGATGTTCAGCCATGAATCCCTTGGCTTTGTTTCTGTGCGATTGCTGTGATCCATTTCAGTGTGCTAACTCACATATATTGCTGCAACAAAAACAACTCTGGAAATTTTTTCAGTCCAGAGACATAAATGTAACTATGTAATCTAAACAGAAAAAAAAAAAAACTATATAAGTTTTTTTTTTTTCCTGTTTGTCCTTTTCTCGATGAGTTGTTTTTTGAAGTTGTGGTTTGGAAAAAGGAAGCTATGGATTTAGGGGTATACATGTGCAGTGTCTGTCTTCTGACAGTGTTTGGATCAATTAAAGATAGGCAAGAAAATAATTTGTTTTCCAGAAAAAATTATGCTTGCAAGGAAAAGAAGGTGTCACAATCAGTGAATCACAAAAGTGAGTCTTTCCTGAGTTCAAAGAAATTATATAAAACCTTAGCCTAATATCCTACCCCTCCCAAAATTAATTTTTATTTCAACAAGGGGGCCTTCAGTTTTGGAATAACATGTTCAAAAACCAAGAATCAACAAAGTTTAATTGACTCAAATGATCCTTTATTAGAAACATCTTGCCTGTTCCAAAGGGAAGCAAAAGTACCCTCTAAACATTTTAATTGTGAACATGCAGATCTTCGGTCTTGCTGGGACTTTGTTTTCTCCTTCCCTCAGACCAGAGCCACTCTGCCCATGTCACTACTCTGCTTAGAGTGCTGGGCTGAAGGGCACTTATTGCTGGTTCTTCCACGTTTTGGGCACTAGTTGTTGTTCTCTGCACGAGGGGTTTCCAGTTGTGTTGGTTGTCTCCCTCACGCATAAGGACTTTGACTCCCTGTGTCAGAAGGCTTAAGGTAGTTTTATGTTGATCAACTCCATGTTCCAGGTCCGAGGTTTAATGCCTTGTACAATGCTTCTGTACAATGCTCTTCCAGCAACAGTGCTAGTACAAACTTAGTACAATGCTTTCTTCTTCATGCGTAGTACAAGAATACCTAGACTTCAGTGATTACAACTCTCTATATCATTGGTTGAAAGAGAGAGAGAGAGACCCATATCTCCGTATTGTGAGGCAAGGTAGAAAAACACCAGCTGTGTCCCTGAGAGGGAACACAGCTCAGAGACTGTTTATAAAACTGCTGGTGGGAAAATGATTTTTTGCCTTGCAAAGAGAAACCTATCAGGCATGCTGCTAGGAAATCCAGAAACCCAAAATCATGAATACCACAGGCACTTTCTGTCAAGGCACTAGTTCTGCCTGCTGGTGCTAAGGGCTGTAGGCAGTGCTGCACTGATCTCTCAGGATGGCCCGGGGGCATGGCCACTGCTCGGGGTGGAGGTGGTGGCTCTTGTGTGGTGGTTCCAGCATAGGCGGCTGGAGCATTGCGGCTCCTGACACCCAGAGACCCTCAGACTGGCACAGCACAGTGAAAGGTGAGATATGTCCTGTGAGGAGATGAGCATAAAGGGAGCACAGGGTGTTAAAAATAAAGTTGGTGGAGCTTCAGTAATTTTACCTCCCTTGTTTATCTTTCAAAAATTATCTTCTCCCAGGAAGCAGTCCTCAGTTACACTGGAAGATGTTCACTTGCTGTGGGTGCCCTCCAACTATAAGCATCAAACTGGATCTGTGAAGGATATGCAGTTTATGAAGGATGCAATGCAATTGGTGGGAGAACCTTCTTGGAGTACCCTAAACAGGAAAATATCCCTATTTTTATTTAAAAATGCATCTTAGTAATAAATGCTTTGTAACTTCATTCCTTTCACTCATTTTGCTTTGTGTTAGTAGCTTCAGGGGAGAGAGTAAGCAAAGCTGTTATAGATAGCTATGGGACAATTTAATGAAAATTCACAGGGGTAGTTCTGGGTGACATTCCAGTAAGATATAATAAAAAACTTCTCTACTGGTGCTTGTAGGATTTTATCCTATAATTTCCATTCATTGTAGTTCACTAGTGTCTCTGATGTTGCACTGCTGAATAATAGCTTTGATTCTGTATTTTTTATTTTTGGATTTCAACCAAGACTCTTGAGTGCATATTCTGGTTATAGGCAGATCTGATATTTGTGGTTTTTACACCCACCCTCAATATTTGTTAGTTTGTCAGTGCAATGCTTAGTTCTCCATTGCCATGCTGTTTTTTTTTTTCTTTTCTTTTTTTAATAAATTGTGTGGAAAGATCTTGCATTTCAGCTTCCCACATTAAGGACCTTGAAATCAATAGATCAAAGGGAGAGCAGACTTGCTGGAAGTGATGCAATCTCAAACGATGTTGAAAGCTTTTGTTTTCTGCCTTTTTCCTGTCTCTTGATATCTCCCAAGAGGAGAAAGACCATGAGGGGGGTCTCTGTGTAGGGAAAGGGGAGTATGCCATCATTGCATGCTTGGGGTGCAGGGCTGTGTGAGTAGAAGATTCTAATTTTCACAAGTAGCAGTGGGGGCAGGCTTTGCACAGGACAAGGAGCTCTGATATGAAGTATCAGAGTAATGGTTTCCCATGGCTTGACCTGGTGTCCAGTACACCCAGGAAATAGGTGCTGTTGGAAAACTGCTCATGGAGAAAGGACTGTCAGTGTTAACTATGAGCAGTGAGCATTTCTCAGTGCATGCAACTTCAACCAGTTAGAAGTTTTCTTTTAGGACTGAGAGGGAAAACGTAAGCGTCTTGTACACAAAAACATATGAAGAGAGCGTAACATAAGCTCCTATTTTTGTGTTTGGTGGGGAGGGAGAATGCTTTAAACTTAGAACTGCAACAGCATGAAAGCTGTAAATGGTTGGTGAAGCAGATATGGTAGAGTCAGCAAAGTTGAGATGCTTCCACACATCAAAAACTCTTGCTGCTACTCTGTTGAGGATAAGCTCTTCAACAAAAAGCAAGTTAGAGAAATGGCTCTTGTGCAATGTAGAAAGCTGCTGACAGGGGCAGAAGGTAATTTCCAATGTGCACACTTGTGTCCTTTGTTGTCCAGAGGTGTATCATAGCAGAATCCGTTAGGACAATGGCATGAAATGAAAGGAGCTGCTGTCTGACAAGTCTTCCACAACCAATTGCATTTATAGGTTGCCATGAAAATGTCTTGTGAACGACTGAGCTTGAAGCCAAGTGTGTTGACCTGTGCACTTGTCCTACTCTTCAGAGCCATGGTTTCTTCCTGCCATAAGTCTAATGAGGCTGTTGGAGGGAAAGAGCACATTTGGGAATTTCTGGACTGCCGTAACTATAGCTCTTTCACTCCCAGGACAGTGACAGAATATTTGAACTAATACAAGTTAGGAGAATTACAACTTTGTTCTTACTAGTAAAGCAAAATGCCCTTTGTTTTTGCTCATCAGCAGTTCATCTAATTTATAATATGGCTTTTAACTGAAGTTAACCATTTTATTTGCTGCTTGTGTAAGCAATGTTGGGGGATTTTTTTTGTCTGTAAATCACTGCCCAGTAATCCATCTGTTAATGCACAGAAATATGGATGGAAAAAGGCACTCACTTGATGCATTTGTCGCTTGGTTCTGCCAGCTCTCTACCTCCTATGTGCCTTAGGGGCTTAAAATATCTTTATATAGGATAATGGTTATTGTGAGCTTACTTGAGTAGTTGATGTGCAGTTGCTCATCCATGCCCCTTGTGTTTTCCTATCCTGGTGCATATAACTTCAAGGTTTTTCTTCTAAACTTGCACAGAAATAAAGAAATTTAGGAAATTTAGTTGAGAGAAGGGAAGAAATGAGAATTAGCAAAGTCTGGATAAAGAGCTTCAAGACAGCACACTCTGTAACAGGCACTTCAGAGAATATAAACTAGATCAGGCATGTCTAATCCACTGTTTTATCTCCATTTCCCCAGGATGTCCTGGTTGGAGTGGAGATCTCAGGCCCTGATCATGTTGCAAGCAAGATGTAGCTCTTTCTACTGGAAATATTTGATAATAATTCTGACTAGAGTGGGTTGCTCAGCAGGGCTTAATAGAGATTCCCTGGTACATTGTTTCTGTGAAGTTGTGTCTTCAAGAGTTCTGCATTTAGTATTCCTTTCTATCACAGTAGAAAGTGAGAAGCATGAGTACAGACACATACCAAATTGCCAGATCATCTCTTTGGAAGACACTTGGACTCAACTCTCAAATTAATTCCAAACTGACCCTGCTCTGTTTCTGAAGAGAACAGTTGCTTCTTTCTTTTGCTGCTTCTGTCTTTGTCCTGCATAAACTCTATTTTTAAGACAGAAGGTGGCGGAGGCAGGAGGCAGGTGGTGTGAACTCCTGGTTTTGCTTTGAGGTTGGGTTGAACATACTGCTTTCCAGATCCAGGCAGTTGTTCCTCTAGTCAACTTGAACAGCATTTCATCCTGACAGCTGTTTTGATGACATTATTCCCAGTTAGTTATTCATTGGGATTAAGGGCTTTCTGCAGCCAGAACTCTTTGGTGGATTGTGCTGTCATTTGGCAGACCATTAAACCAGTAATTCTACAGTGCTTAAAAATTTTAATTTGCCCTACATTCTTCATATTTGGAGTTCCAGCTTAATTGCCCTGTGGGCAAAGAATAAAAATTTACTGTAAGTACCCTCATTTTTCTACTTGTTCCCCTTTCCCACAATGTTTTCAAGCCAAAACTTTAAGAGCCAGATTTTGGTAGATTTTGCTTTTTCCTGAGGTAACACAGATACTGTGTGTGGGCTTGGGACACTGTATACAACTGAGTCAAGTCCATGAGCAACACTGAGTGAAGTCCATGAGCAACAAGAAGGTCACTCAGCATTCATTTGCATTGCTCACTCTGAAGATGGTTACTGTAGTTTCCAGATTTGGTCCTATGAGTAGCATGATGATGGGAAGAGAGTACTTGTAATGGTGGGGGTAATGACACTGGTGCTCCTCCTTCTGCCAGTGCTGGTGGTACAGGTGGTGTCTCTTCAACCTAATGTCCTCAGCTCTCAAGGAGGTGGCAACAGTGGTTCTTGCCAGCACAGCTGGGCTGGGTGTAGCTAGAGGAGAGTGCTTTGTGTTTTGTGGGTACTTGGTGTTTGAATGGCCATTTCTTTCACTTCTCTGCTCCTTGGCAGTCACCTGATTGAAACTTGTCTTATGCTTTGAGAGTTACAGTTCTAAGCTAATGTGTAAGCAATCCTCCTGTAATTAAAATCAAGGATCAGTTCTCTTTTGGATCTGTAGCTTAGTTTATCCTGGCACTGGTCCAGACTGGATGGAGAAGCTGTTTCCTCCTGCAGGCTTCTTTACTGCTGTTAAGCAGGTAAAAGGAAGAACTCTGATCGGGTTGCGTGCTCTCAGAACATCTGTTTCTTTACTAATATGTTTCTTACTGGCCTTAGATCTATTGTATAATGAAGATAATGTTAAGCCTAAGTGTTACTCTCTCATGGTTTGCATCCAATTTCAGCTCTAGTGCCACCTACTCACACATTGTATCTATAATGTCTGGTGTAATTCTAGAAAGAACTGTGATAAGCCCTTAATTTTTATCGTATCTATACCCTTTCCCTTGGCTCATCTATTTGTCCTGCTACAAGGGGGCATTGAATGAATTTGGAATGCTTCTGGTGAGAGCACTCATGGGCATGAAAGGAAAAAAAAAAGGTGGTTTTTATTATTAAAAAGAACAAAGTCTTCAATAAAAGGGCAAAAGGACTGATGTCCCTTTCAACAAGAGAGAAATTTCTAACACTCTGTTTAGCTGATGTGTGTTTCTATTTTTAGACTTAACTGACTTTGGTTTAAGACACTACTAATTTTGAATACCAGTTTTTATTTTGAAAATTTATATTTGAAAATCTTTGGAAAAGCAGGTATGTTCATGACTATGAACTGGCAAAACAGAATTATGTCTCTGGAAAGACACAGTAGTGTTAAATAGTACTGGAAAAGTATAAAATTCCTTATATCATGTCTGTAATCAGAAGGTTCATCTTAAAACTCGAGACTGTCAAAGCTGACCTGCTTCCTTGAATATCATCAGTAGAAAGATTTACTAGGTAAGTACTGAGAAGTACTTTTATTTTTTTTTTAATAAGAGAATCGATCTATATATCCATCTTTCTCTCAAAGACCAAATAATTTGAATCTCATTCCTTCTCTTTGTACTATGTTGTACTTTGCTGTGCCAAAGATAGGTTTAGGGTCACATTGCAGACGAAGCAGATGATCCAGTTAAGGTTGTTGTAAGTGGAAGTGGAAGAGAATTTTCTGGGCCTTTGTTGTTTTTGCAGTTAAAGTAAAAACTGTCAGCCCTGCTCTACAAAGCCAAAGGCCATTGGTGCCCAAAAGTCCATCAGTTGGCTTCCATTTTTCCTTTTTATAGAGCAGACTACACAGATTACTATGTAATACTTGTACTATAAAAAACTGCTTAGTATTTGATAGCCTTTGAAAGTGGCCCAGACTGGAGTCGAGATTATAGCTCAAGATAATCTCGTTATTTAGTTTCTGATTGGGAGATTTCATAATTCTGTGTCTTGAAAGACCATATTTTGTATATTTTCACCCTTGATAGTGATAGAGTCTCATTTCCGTAGAGTCCAGATGTTTACTAGTTTTGTTTTCTAGCACTCTGATTTTAGAGTAGGTTTTTTAACTTCAGATAGACTGAGTCCTTCTGGTTTTTTTGGTAGTTGTTGTTACCATAAGATTATATACCTGAATTTTTCCAAGAGACTTATAATTTTGCCTTAGAAATTTAATGTGCTAAGAGTAACTTGGCATTAGTCAGTTTTCTGTCTTTTGTTGTGACTTCCAGGTAGGGTAGCAGAAGTAAATTTCATCATCCAAATGGGAAACAAAATTATTTGCATTTTTAAATACATTCATGATTTAAAAAAAAATCATTATCACAGCTTCCAATACCACAGAAGTTGGTTGGTATAATTTTGCAGAGAGCTAAGGAAGGCTCTGTGTATTCCTCCAGGAATACCTTACTTTCTACACCAATAGAGCTTTCATGTATACAGTACCAGAAAATCCAGCTTCACACCCCCATGAACAGCAGAGCTTGTAAAAAGACAAAAGAATACTAATGCAAATGATGGTTTCCTGTATATATAGGATATTTCTGGGCTAATGCTGGAGGTTTAGCCTCCACTAGAGCACAGGCAAACTGACTTCAGGAGAGCACAACAAACCTTCTTCCATTGGGCTTTTAAAATTATTTTCTTACTACTACTTTTCATTTGAACATATACTCTGTCTGACTGTTCACTCTTTTGGCACTTCATCTCCTGACCTTTGCTTGCAGCATTTGTTGGACTGAATTGCATGTACAAACTCAAAAATGTTAAATTATCAAGAGGTGTGCTGGATTCTGCTTTGAAAAATAGGCAGGTTTTTACCTGCCTCATATGGTACCCAGCATCTCAGAGCCTGATCTCACTGAAGACGGCTAAATGCAAGTGAAATAAGAATTATCTCAGTAATATGTTTCTGTCTTCAGTCTTGAAGAACGTGATGAAATTTGCAAGGTCAGGCCTGCTAAAATAACACAATAGTGTTGTCTCTGCAAGCTCAGTTCCCCTTCATGGGCATGCATATTAAATATGTGGTCACTGCTGTGTTTCTCCTGAGTATCTCTTTAGTGCACAGAATGAATAGCGCAGCTCTCAATGAACAGCTATTCAGTGTTTCATTTTCTCCTCACTGTTCAACATGCAGTCCTATGCCATGTTCTTTGTTTGCGGTTCAAACCAAATTCCGAGGATGGAATTATTTTCTCAGACTTTTTGTGGGGCTCATCACTAAAGTATCTTTGCAAGAAAGTTCTATGCAAACATGAACCTTATTTCATGCCTTCTCTCTAAGTCCCAGAATTGTGGTACAGAGAAGTTGATTCAAGACTGTATGCTAATTTGAGACTCTTAAGACCTTGTATTCTTTGCCATGTACTTAGCATTCTGTAGCATTATAGAGGCACAGCTATGGCTCTCTTTCATGTGCTGGGATGCCAGGCACTCATAGCAAATGAGCAGTGTGTGACTAGTAATCAGCTATCAAACCTTGGTATCACTGACTGCACTGGTGACACCACTGAGTACCGTGGCATAAGCCAGGACAGTACTCAGATCTCAGATCAAGCGTGTAGCTGGCTGAAATACAGGATCATCTTTTGGACTCCCTGCAATTCTTTCCTGCTTTTGCTGCCATACAAATTATACAGGCAAGGAAATATCATTGTCCTTGCCTGAAATGCTGGTCTCTTAGGCTTTCAATCTCTGTCTTCTGTGATATAAGTGGTATAATAAATTTGTTTTGTTTCAATACCAGTTCTCTATTCTTAATCATTCTCACGCAGTTTCCATTTCTCCTGTCTTCTCACTTCCCTCACTCTCATACCTCACTGGATTGTGTGCTTTAAACTTAGCACCAGCCAAAGTGAAGGAGCAGTGTGGTGGGTGATGTTTAATCCCAAGGTTTGGGACTGTTCTGACAGGGAGGAAGTGGGCTGAAATGCCCCTAGGTAGGAAACCTTTTTTTATTCTATCAAGATACAGTCCTAGTGACGTATTTCCTTTGCTAATAGATGATAAACTGCTAATTATAAGTACTTTTCTGACTATCATTGCAGATCTTCTGTCTTCACCTCCCTGGATAAAAACAATTAAAGAGCTTGTCCAGCATGAATTTTCTGGCTTGCTATATACATTTCAACTGGAATGTAACATTTTGCATGCTTATGATCACATTTTGGAAGTAAGAAGTCATGATGAATTAGTAGTTCATACATTGGGAGTTTGAAAAACACATGTGGTAGGAGAGAGGGCTGGGGAGGCCAGCCCATAACATCTGTCCTACTGTGTAGCATCATCTGTTCCTTGGTATTCAGGTTGTCTGAATTCTGGCTGAAATTCAACATGTGAAGGTTATTAGATCAAATTTTTTTCTGTCACAAAGGCTGTGGAAGCTTATTTTGACAGTTTGTCCTGGTAGTGAATCTGCTTGCTATCGCTATGCTTTTCTAAATCTGCTTTATCTCAGTAACATGGTAGGCAATTTCTGTAATGAGAATGAAAAGTCAAAATGAAATTATTCATTTAATACCCACTATGCCCATTATTATCATATAATACTATTCATTTGGAACTCTCTGACATCTCAAATGTCTGTCTTGTGGCAGATTTAAAGTAGGGATCTTTATTTTTAAATTTTAAAATCTACAAATTTAATTTTCCTATTTTGATCAAGCTATGAGGTGTTAAAACTGCCTAAGGCTGTTTTGCACATTTATAAATAGATGCATATAATTTTTTATAGTGGTTAAATGAGAAATTAATGAACTTCTCTGAAACAATGGGGACTGCACTATTATAAAAGGTACATAATAAATTTAACTAGGAACCATAATAAATTTGACTTAGTATTGGTAAGCAATAAATCAATTATGTGTCATGGAAGTAGGACGACTTAAAGTCTAAGTGGTATGTCTGGTATAACCTGCAATACAATAATGTTCTGAGCTTAATGTGCTAAATGTTCATAGGTAGTAGGTATTTGGCAACATAAAGGATCCCTAAAGGAATATCCTGCAAAATAATCCAAACAACTCTAGTTTGCTATTTTGCTTTTTTTACCCCATAGAACTTCTTTGAGCATGTACAAGTCTTGTTACAACCCAGAAGGGTCAATGCAGTTGTAGGGACAGCACTGTCCCAACATACAACCCCTCAGTTGTAAAATATTCCAACTATTTTTGAGGCCAACTGTCAATAAGCTCAGGTCCTACTAGCTGGTGATTCCTCATGCAACTGGGAAACTTGAAGAGAAAATGTGCACAACAACTATGCAATCAAAGTGATGTCATGTTTCTCTGTAGCTTGGAAGGCTCTAGGGACAGCAAAGGGATAGTATCACATTCAGGTAGAGGGGAAATTTCTGGCTCATCTTGGTGAAATAATTCATGCATTTTTTTAAAAATTGTCAAATTTTATTGCAAAAAATTGCAAATAAAAAATATTTGCAAAGGACATGGCAACCCTTTAAATGTTATGATAAAAGCTTGGAGTTTGCATCTGGTTTTGTGCTGTCACTGTAACATGAGCTGGTTTATCTGATATAAAAGTTCCAGGGAATCAGAAAGATATATTACTTAAGTTTTAGGATGCCATTTGTAAGACTTCTATTACCGTTTTTA
The DNA here is from genome assembly GCA_013396995.1 of Dicaeum eximium. Taxonomy (NCBI): domain Eukaryota; kingdom Metazoa; phylum Chordata; class Aves; order Passeriformes; family Dicaeidae; genus Dicaeum; species Dicaeum eximium. Next base: position 2,060,281 of record VWZP01010273.1, read on the forward strand.
CAAGATAAGTGTTGATCAGAAAGGAAACCTTATCTATCTGTCTTTGAAGCACAGGGTCTGCATCGTACAAGTCTCTCTCGGTGTGTTGGCATGAAATCATTTCTCAGAACAATACTTGCACTATGACAGTGGGTGGAAGTGGAGGATAGGCTCCCAAATGGGGACACAGGTAAGCAGAATAAAAGTTTTGGCTGGAACCCTGGGAAAATGCTTGCAGCTAGTGTCTCTTGTGGAAAAAGAGAAGAAACTTGAGATTCTAGCACAAGGTAGCTTTGTGCAGGTTTCTGTTGATGGCATAGAGAATGTGGAAAGTTGCATGGCAGACACTTGATAACCAGGCACCAAGAAAAATGCCTTTTGATGTTAAATCCTGTAGGTCCAGGTGGCTTCTGAAAAACTGGAAATATACCCTTTTTCCCAAAGTAGCTGACCGTGAAGTAAGGGGAGGAGCTGGCAGAATGAATCCAAAGGAGGATCTTTGAAGCTGGAGTGTGCCTGTTGCACTGATTTGATCCAGACCCATTATCTTGTGGGTCTCCAGATAAAGCCTCAAATAAAGTAAAGAAGGTACTTATATCCTGCTGGCAAGAGTGTGATCATCATATCTGCAGCTTTTTTGTTTTTCCTATTCTTTAATTATGCGTTGCCATCTTTGAAAATCAGGCTGTGTATTCTGCAAAGGGTGGGAGTGGGCAGCTGGCTGACACCCCAAGTGCTTTCTTGGGTGCCCTTACAAAAAGCCTTATGGAAGACACCCACAATTTACCAGGGTTTATCTAGTTACTCTAAAACTTGAGGGTTGAGGTTTTGCGCAGTAGGATATGTTTTTGCAGACTCATTCATAGCTTTTTTGCTTTGATTTCTCCAAATAGGGCCTCACAGCCTTTGCCTGAGAGTCTTATGACTCTCAAGCACTTTGAGTAAAAATCTGTGTTTTATTGATACTCAGTTCACTCATTAGATACAACTGAGATCCCAAATTCTGGAAACAAATATAAATTGAGAGGAAATAAACAAGCAGACATATAAAAAAGAGATTTGCTAAGAAACTCTTAGTGATAGATTTGAGTAAACAAAGTTGATTCAGAACTTTGTAATATCTTACCACCTCTTAAAGAACTTGATGGGCTTTTTTCCAGTACTTAAGTAAGGCAGTGAATGAAAATTCTAAAGCTAGAATTTTTCTTCATTGGCTTTGTTAAAAACTAGATTGTTGTCTGACATGAACTAAATATCTGAGCTTTATCTAAACTATTTGCTTGGCATATCAATTTTTGACTGGGCAAGATGGTGATGAAGTTTAAATTTGTTCTGTAAATTCAGTTCCTGTGGAGATTATTGTGATTGCCAGCATGAGGAGCATCACCATCTCTGTTTCAGGGGAAAATGAATTTCAACATAACAATGTTATGACAGACTGAGTTGAAGTTCATTTTACAACTGTTCACATGCATTTATGAGTCAGCAACTGTTCCTACACAACAACTGAAATAGGATTTTGATTGTCAGTCTTCAGCTGGGTTTTATCCCATCTAGCCATGTATACAATGTTGAATATGTGTAGGTGCAGGGCACCTGCCCATTTCATCCCTCCCCCTTACATTCAGTTAAGGACTTGTGGTTAGAGGAATGAACATGGTGGCCAGCTTCACACAGCTGGAGGCAGCTGGTGTCACCTGATGCAGGTTGGCCCTCAGCTCTAGCCAAAAGACCACCTGTCTCTCTGAGGGCTGACCTCAGAGATGCCCTTTGCTATGAGGTGAGGCTGTCTGAGCACAGCCAGCAGCCTTTTCCATTGTACTTGGCTGGCATCCTGGAAAATAACCTGTTCATGGATTTTCTTTTTTAACTCTCTGTAGCAGAGACCCTCTTCATCATTGCTGAACCTGGAAACATGCTTAGATTCTAATGTGGGCATCTTCCAAGTTTCTGACCTAACTTGGCTTTCAAAAGGCCCTCAGGTGTTGTTTCTGCATAGCACATTTAAGAGCCTTGATGCTTCAGTAAGGTTAAGGATATCTTTTGCCTGCAGCTCTTCCACCCAAGCCACTGAGCCCCTGTGCAGTATTTCCCTATTCCCATGATGGCAGTTTCTGGGGCTTGCAACTGTGACCCCTAAGAGTGTTATTAGGCAGGTTCCTCTGGGAGGTAATTTTCTCTGGTGTGAGAATCACCCCTCTTTCCCACCTTTTTCTTATCTCTTGTTTTGTAGATTTTAGCTTATATTAGAGTGGAAACAGGACCTAGTGCACAGCTAAGAGATGAGTGCTTTAGTTCTTGATAACTTTACCCCATGGTGTAAAGCACACAGAATTTACTCAGATAATCAGTATGAAACACTTGTACCTAGTTGACATTGTCCAAACAGCACTAACAGCACCATATCTGGGAACAGCTGTACTTCTCCAGCATTCAGTGTAAAATCTGCCTCTAGGGTAAGCACACAGGTAAATGGGTATTGTCTGCAGCTGGGCCTAGGAATGTGCCTTTTGAACTCAGATATCTGAGGTGAGATGGGGTATTGTTAGCCAGCTATGGTGCCCAGAAAATGTTCTGTAATAAATGGCGACATTTGAGTGCCTGCAGTGCAGAGCCTGGCCTGTCAGTTTGGTGACAAGACTCACCCAGCTGTATCACTGATGCAGCTCAATGGGGAATACTCTGGAAGGGGAAGGCTATATTGAGAGCACAGCTTGAGTGATGCCTGTGGCCATCTTCAAGCATGCCATTCCTTTTTTAAAACATACACTGAAACCAAATATCCTGTCATGTCCAACTGTTCCTGGAATTCCCTCCTCCTCCTCCTCCCTCTCTACCCAGATCCTGATCCTCTCCTCCTCCTCTGTCTCATCCAAATGGTTTGCTGGCCTCAAAAAAGTCCTGGTGTCAGCCAGTCTTCCTGACCATGAGACTTGCAGTGTTTCCCCTCTGTTTTTAAGTGCTGACCACACTGCCATCAGAATCGATGCCGTGGAGATGGCTTGCTCTCTTCAGTACCTTTTTAGCCCAGCCAAACTCCTAGAGATGGGTTGATCTACTCCAATGCTAAGCAGGCCCTGCAACACCTTCCAGGCAGGGCTTTATCATTGAAAAAGTGTCAACTGGAAATATAAATAGGTCATGTAATAGGTCAAAATACACCAAAATGTGTATTTAGTGCCTGATTCCATTGCCTGATTACGTTGCAACTGCTATTTGGTTTGATTGTTTCCACTGCTGTAATGCCATCCATCAAGGAGGGAACATGGTGGACAGGATTATTGACCAAGCCTCTCGGTTTCCCAGGGGCAATGGGCTCAAAGAAAGGGCACATACATTTGTATTTTTTAAGTGTTTCTGTGTTCAAATTAAGCCAGAGAAATGGTGTGTCCTTGCTGTTCTCAGAGCTATGAGGTGAAGGCTGTGCTGCAGTGGCAGTCTGGTTAAAAGAAGTGGCTGGCCTCAGATGAGGTGTCAGGTGCTGCTTCAGCCCAGCTTTCAGTGCCTGAGGTTCACCTCAGAGCACAGCTGTGTGCTCAGCTCTGTGCAGGGCTCCTGGGACCACAGGCAGGCTCTTGGGATTTCTCTGTTTAGTTCAAAGATGAGAAAAAATCAGTTGTGTGGAAAAAATAAAACCCAAACCCAGAACTTCAAGGACTGCAGGGTGATGATTGACATACACAAATTTTAAGGAAAACATAATTTGAAAACTACAGTTTTGTCTTCATAAAACAACCCAATGTTCTTTCAGGGAAGGTAAAGATATCTCCATCCTTTTCTTCTGCACATCAGTCATTTAGAGGTCATATATGTTCAGGGAATCAGATTCTGCAAAAAAGTGAGCTCCTGTAATGAGCTCAAGAGACTCTGTACAGGGTCAATGCATTTTGGAATTCTTGGGTTTTGTCTTGTATTTTTCTGTTTTCTTAATCAACACCCTCCTCTCCCCATCTCTTCTGGAATCTGTATTTGTATGTGGCCTTTTCAAGTTGTGTTTGCATGTGGCTTTGTCTTCCTTTTTTTTCCCTCTTCTTCTGCTTTCATTTTCCCCCCTTTAAGGGGCAATTGTGAAATTCTTGGCATTTCTGGGCATTCTTATATGCAGTTGATGTGTGTGGTTCATTTTTATCACTGAATAACAAAGAAGAAGGATAGGTTAGTGTTCCTGCAGCAGTCTGCCTAAATTTACTGGAAAAATCTCCAGTTTTTCTTGTCTTTGTATTTCTGTGGGTAAAATAAGTATCTCAAATCTCTGTTGCTGGTTGNTGTCTCAATTAGTTGCAGAATTAATCTGGTAGCAAAGGGTATTGTTTATCTTTTACCAGGGAGGTCTTCAAAATAGTTCAGGTCTCAACTCTATTGTTTAGAGCTTTTTTTTTCCCTGTCCTCTATCCTTAAGCTTTTGCAACAAGTCCAAATGGCTTCTTCTTTTTGGACAAATTTAGAAACCGCTATCATGTTGCTTGTAGCTTGTGGCATGCAATAGAACTGGGAACAAATGACTGCACAATGATATATTTGATACCATTTGATCTACAGAATGCTACCCCCCCCGCCCAAGTTTTTTCTCCATTTTTCAACCCACTCACTCCTATAGATCTGTCTAGTGATTTAATATTCTGCCAGTTCCTAAAAACAACAAAATCATGCACATACCGTACTGAAAGACTGAGATAGCAAAAGTTTCCTATTTGCAGAACATGATGCTAAAGTCTTTATTACCAAAAAAAGAAAAAATCAAATGTTTCAGAAATTCAAAAAGTCTGGCTGTAAATCAGCTTTTTGGACCTAAGTGGCATTCTTAGTGATCATTTGTGTTGAGTCTGTGATGTGAAAAAGCACTCTAAAGCTGCAGTTACTTAAACCTTCCTGAGCTTCCCGGCTTGCTTTCTTGTGGGATGTTGAAAGCTTTCATTGCTATGCAGTTTTTTCTCTCTGTGGCTGATACTGTGATCCTTTTGCTTTCTAACTCTTCTTACTTAAGCGAGGGGGAAATAAAAGCTCTTGTTCACACATTTGCTGAACAAAGACTTATTTTATTTTTTCCTTGACTGTTCAGTATTAGCAGATTATTGGAAGAGTGCTTCTAACTTACAGCTGTAGGAAATACAGGTGCCAGCTGTCTCACACAAGGGTTGTCACTGATTAATTTAGAAACTGGTAATAGACTAATTTCAAAAGTGCAGTTTTCCCACTCAGCTTTACAAGGCTCATCAATTAAAGGGCATTCCTAGAAACCAAATTTTATTGTATTTTTTCAAACCATTACGTTAATGCATTTGCATTATTGATAAAGATGGGATGGGCTTTGGGACAGACCTGAAAGCACACAAAGATCTAACATCAAAGAACACCATTTCCCAAGAAAATTTTACATATTCCAAATTTTGCAACAGGAAAGGGAAGGAGACATTGGAAATTCAGTGGAAAGTAAGTATTCTCCTTCAGACACATCTGCCCTGTCAAGAGCATGGAGAAGACACAGTTTGAGAATGGATGTTCTGCATATAGTTCCTGCAAAATCTTACGGATCTGTTTCTCTTTTTCATTTTTAAAAAAAATTTTTTAAATGCTCTGCTGTTCATCATGGCCCTACTATGAATGGTCTCTTGCAGTGCACTGTGCAGATCTCCTTCTGGGGAAGGGGCAGCCAAACAAAAAATGATAGATTTATGTTTGGTCTCTGACTATAAATAAAAACAAATTTTTAATTTGGAGTAGTGCTGATGTTTGATTTTCCATAAATCATGTCTCATCAGTATCTTACCAGTATTTCTGATCAGCTGTAACAAAATAGTTTAAATCCTCTGAAAAAGAATTTGGAGGACATATGTACTTAGGTACTCCATTTTTCAGTGGCTGCTATGAAATGCCATCAGCAAATTTATGCTGGTATATTAGTTTTCCTCAGTTCTACAGGTCAGAGTACATGTTGGTTGGAAAGGTCCCAGGTTTAGGGGAGAGACAGGAAATTACGTTGGACAGGAAAAATGGCGCTGCTGATAAAAGTGTGATTTTGGCCTAAGTTGTGGTTGACAAGTATCAGGATTGGAAAGGTAGCCTTTGTTTTGTGTTGAATGGTGTTATGATAGAGGACCCGGACAAGAATATCCCATTGAGGGTAGTCAAGCAAAATTACTTCCTTGTAGAGTTTTTTGTGGGAGAACTTTCCAAGTGGTATGTTAAAATTGCCTACTTGCTTTTCCTTACTATAAAAACCTCCCTTATTAGCACACTTCTAAAATATCCACAAAACAGTAGGTACATACAAATGTATAGATTTTTTTCTCTCTTCCCTGTTTGGAATATTGATTAGCATCTTCAAAGAATAAATGGAAATAAAGATTGAAGAAATTTTTTAATTTCTAAAATTAAGAAGTGTTTGGTGCTAAACAAAACACTGTGATATGGAAAAATGTGACAGTTTCTTACTATGAGGATAACATGTTTCAAGTGGCATTATCTCTGTCTGAAACTAGTAACTGTGTAATGAAGATATTAGGAAGTATTCAGTTTTCAGCAGCTTTACTATGTTTCTTCTTCAGTATTTTAAGTGTTCTGTATGAAAATGTATCTCTGCATGACATTGAGAAGTGTTTAGAAAAATACAAAAGAAGACACAGTGACAAATAACTAGAATAATCACCTGACTCCTAGATTTTAATATACACTGATTTATGTATATTTGTTGTTGTTACTGTCCTAAAAGACTTATATGAGACAGGAAAACATCTGGAGGAGTGTTGTTCTGCCAGGAAAATTTTATTAATCAAAGCTATTTCACAAGAGCAAATGACTGAGGAGATGTTTGTATGAATATTGTTCTGTAGAATTCTAGTAGCTTTGAAAATGTCCACTGTTTCTTACTTGGTTTCATTTAAAAATTCCCTCCCAAGTAGTTTTGATGCTAATCTTCAAACTGAATTGGCATAGAAGCTCTCCAAAAAGAACTGCAGATGTGAAAAGCTATGACAATGCTAAATATACAGTTAATATAAGAAGCAACCAGCAAAGAGACCCATGGATATCCATAGATACAAGCTACTGTTTTGTAGAATATTATTTGTCTTTTAAGACTTATTTTTTGTTCAATAAAATTATGGAAAATACCACTTGCATATGTTGTATTCTTCTTCAGACCTATGTGTGTTGCTTCAAAACCAGAACTGGAGCAGAAATGCAAAAGTTGTTAAATGTACATAGAGTAAAAACTCTCCGACCTTTTAATAAGTACAAAATTACATTGTGTGGAGACTTATAGCTAAGGAGGAGTCGTCCCTTTTATATGACTTATGGAGAGATGAAAGTGCCTGTCTTTCAGTTTATTTACCCAAACTCTTTCATAAGAATTGTAGGTAGGTAGGATGCTCTTGCCCCCAAGGTTGGGACTGAAGTTAGAGACTGTCTCTGACTGCAGGTTGCTTGTCATCAAAGTGGTAGTTTCTTTTGCAGTCTGATGTGAGAGACAACATTTGTAGGCACTCTTGGCCTTGTTCCTTTTTACAATTCTTTGAATCAGAATGACTTAGTACCTCTGGTGGAGCTTCGTGTAGAGCAGAGAGCCCTGACAGGTGAGTTGGAGCTGGGAACTACTGTCTTCATTAGGTCCTTGGGGTACCTGATGCTTGAACTTGAGTTGACTCATTACATGGCACAAGATTCAGTGATTAGGGAGTGTAGAGTCCTTTGGAGCCTTTTCTAGGTCTTAAGATTTTGAGCTATGTGTTTGGCTTCTCCCACTCCCTTACACCTTCTGTTTGCTATTATAGTCATAGCTGAATATAGAAAAGAGAATCTTCGTGCTTATTGAAATGGAGCATAGCATCACATGTCACACTTGTCTTCACTGAAGACTTGGTTGACAGAACTGAGCTTCCTTTGAGTCGGTTCTCAAGAAACTGGTATGATAGTAATTGCTAATTCCTATTTAAAAAACCACCTATCTTTTGTATACCTCATCCTACCATACTGCTTTCAGTCCCTAAACCAAAATTTTACTGACGCTTTAGTAGAAATGTGAAACAATCTTGGTATGTAGTGACTCATTTTTGCAGTTCAGTCCTGCTTTTGGGAGAAAAAAAATCTCCCTCTCCTGCATTCTTTCTGTCTTTTTCACACTTTGGTACAGGTTGTAAAGACATTTCATGTGTCTACTGTGCAGGATTTCCTCAGTGTAACGATTGAAAGCAGATGTGTGGCTCTGCACACGCACACTCTCCTTTACTCACATACACTCATATGGAGCTAATGAATTTTGACTGAGCCACAGATGATGCAATAAATCTATATGGCAGGTTTGGGAGTGTTGCCACTTGTAGATATAGGCATATGGTATGTCCACTTTCCTTTCTGCTCTCTCCTTCTCCAATATTACTTGTATTTAAACAAAAGACATATCAGGATGACCTTTGGGAATGCTAGAATGAACATATTTTTTAAATTTTATGACTCTCAAAAAAAAAAGTTTAGAGCAATTTTGTCTGCATTTTTTGTTTTTCCTCCAAAATTATGAAAGATGCTGACTGATTTTCATCCCATTAGCATTGCATTTCCACAGCCTTTCATTGTGGTCTAGAATGAGACCAATGCCTACATTTTGGTGGGTGGCATTGTTTTGTTTCTAACAAGGAAGACTAAAGCAGAGAAATACTTGGAATTAATGCTCTGAAAGAGTGGAGTGATTGGAGCTCTGTATGGAAACATTTATTTCCATCATATTCATCCTTTATGTAACGCTCTTCCTATTGACAAAATAACTGGGGGCTGTGTTGGGATAGCAAACTGTGCTCTCCTGTTCAGCAAAGAGAGGAAATGCCAAGCTTCTTTCTTGACTTTAAAGACGTTGGCTTTCTAACCCGCTCCTGTAGTTCTTCATGAGTTCTCAAGTCCATGTCAGTTTTATGGTGAAGGCTTTGTTAGAAATGCACACCCACATCTCCTGAAGAACCTTTATCCTTTAGAAAGGAAGTAGGCTTTGCCCTGCATTCCCACCTGCAGTACCTGTGCTACTCTCATGCTGTGTAGGTTATGCTCTTTGCCATTATCAGTGCCTCTGTGAAGCAGAGGAAGAAAATTGCAAGCCAAGAAAATACTGATTGAAAATCAGCTTGGGACTTTGGCATCGTTAATGGACAAGAAAAATGGTTTGACTATTTGGACACCTTTTAATTTGTCATCCCACGTAGGGTCTCCTCGCTAGCTCCCACCCACAAGATGACAGGAGAAACCCACTGCAATTAGGTATGACAAATCCAGCCATATATAGTGCAAAAGCACTGTCCATTGCCAGTCACCATTGACTGGGAGTTATCAAGGGACAGAGGTGTCAGTAAATTAATTTACCTGCTGCTTCTATAGTAATCCATGAACCCTGAGCTTTTGTTTTAACCCATTAGCTCTAGAGATTTCAGAACTTGTTTTCTCTTGACTTTTAATAATCTTATAATACAGTTCAATTTGCACCTTAAGGGAGACAAAGTACAATTAAGAGCATGAAAAACTGTCATAGGTTTTACTTGAGTTTTTTGATCCTTACTGAAGTTGTTCTCTTAGAACACCTCCAACAAGTTGGAGTTGTTCTCTGAACTCCTCCAACAAGGGAAAAACAGACAAGGAATTTAAAGTGGATGTTTGAGCATTAGAGCCCACTTTGTGTTCCCCACCTTACAAGCTGCAAATTTCTAGGAATTGCTTCTTGTGCTGTGAAGACAGCACTGCTGTAGTACTGCAGTTTGGTGCTACCTGGGCATTCAAAATAGCTGGTATGTAGGAGTGAATAATCTCCAGCTGTTGAAATGTGACTTAGAGAGTATTTTAAATTTCTTCTTCTGATCAATTTGAGTTTTTTCCTGCCATTCTCCAGTCCTCACTGTTTCAAATTTTGAATAACCAGTTTCTCAGGGTTGATTTTTTAATGGTTATTTCAAACCAAGCCATTTTGATATCTTGTGTTTGTTGGAATTGAGTCATATTGCATAAAAAAGAATATTCTTTTAGCTTTTAATAAAACACCATTGGTGGTGTTTAGTGTTATGAACACAGTTGAGAGGTCTTGTAAAAAAATATGACTATAAAGATCATCCTCCAATGCAAATTGGGTCTTGAGCTGACTGAGCAAATAATGGTTAAAGGAGCAATTTAACCACGGAGCCAGTAACACCATAACGTAAACTTTAGTATCTAAAATTGTTTCACCTTTTCCACTTCCTAGATGGTGATTGTGTACATACATTTGTGCTGACTTCTAGAGAAGGTGTTTGTGGTACAAGACTCAAATAAGCAACTGAATAAGTGGTTTCAAGTCTTACAACACATGAATAGGGTACTATGAACAAATTAATATGCTTTTTGTCAAACTAAAATTAATGAATTAAGAAAGATTTAAAGAATTCCATCCAGATTTGCTCTCAGTGGTATGGCAGGAAAAAAATGTTTGGCTTGTTAAAAGTTTTCTTGTTTCCCTGCTGACCTGCAGTACTAAAACACTCTAAGCTTAGTACAACAGGAGAAGTCAGTAGTGAGAACAGTGCAAAAAGTCTTGCTAAACTGTCTCAACTCTAAATCTCATTAATAGTGTTGGCTTTACCATGTGAGCAGCAAATACATATCCATTGCTGAAGCTTTGTTGTTGATCACTGTGCCTTCTCTAGTGGGTGGCTTTGTACTTGGAGAAAGGAGAAAACCTGAATCTCATTGAATTTCAGAAAGACTTAACATATGCATCCCTGGCTTGGAGCCTGCACCTGTGGTTTTGGAGCCTGTCTGGACATTCAGATATGGCCAAGTTTTCTCCAGAACAGCTGTTCTTATAAGATTTAGAACAAGAAGAGGAAATCTCCCAAGAACTGCTGATTGTTGTGGAACTCTTTGCCATTTTGGCAGAAAACTTGCTTTAAAAACCGAGGACAGATCCTAAAGTGCTTAAGTACATAAGAAACTTTACACACCCGAGTAGTTCTGCTGCACTCAGAGGACTTATATCTCTATGTTGAAAACTGCTGAAGTGTTTTAGTGCTTGCAGATTCAGGCTTGAGTGGTACTTTGCTGATGATCTTCATCATCTTTAAGCTTGAATCTACACATGGAAGACATGTAGGCAGGAGCTTTAAAGTTACGGGATAGGCAGAGGCTGAAATACAAATAACATAAAACTAGATCTTGAGCATATTTATGCATATAGAAATATGGACATAAATAGTGTCAGGTCTTAAAGCTGGAGAGAGAAGAATGAAAGCTAAGTAATATTAGTTGCCTTAAGTTATATGGTACATCAAGAAAAGGAAGTAATAAGTTTTCTTAGGAGCCTATAAGTCAGTGGAGTTGAGCTCATTAGGTTGAGGTTCTGATTGAAAACGCTTTAAAGTTAGGTGGCAAAGTTAGTTGGTGGGAATCACCTTTCTTGCCAAATGTCAAGACTCAGCCAGTATAGTCAACATCAAGAGGATGCAACTCCCAGGAGTGGCAAAACCCAAGTTCACTAATTGTTTTAAATGGCTGTATAAGAAAGTAACCAGTAATTGTTCATAAGCATGAGTAAAAGTGGGGAAGTGACTTCTTATGCTAAATGATCATACTCAAATAAGTGTAAAGTTTTTGACAGTAGGTGAATGCAGTAGGAAAGGCAGCTAGGGTCAGGTACCTATGGCAGTGCTGAGAAAGGGGCTTTCTTGTGTTGTTTTTGAAAATGTAAAAGCTAGCTAGCTTTATTATTTGTGATGTATCCATGGGCGTGTGCAGGGACAGCTGTCCATACTTGTGCCAGGCTAAATAAAGATGTCAAAGGAAAGCAAAGAATCAATAATATGCCAAATATGTATAATACATACTTTTTTTTTCAGGAGATATACTGCACATGATCAAGTTATAACTGTACTACCAGTTACTCTGATGCCTGAGATCATCTGTTTTGTGTAAAAGCTCACAAGAGGAAGTTCTAATTATTGGTGGTGCTGAGATGTTAGGATAGACCAGCTTGGGGCAATTTTTCTCCATCTCTCTCTATTTTTCAAAAAAATGAAAGATCCTTCCTCTTCCCCACACAATGTATAGGCACATTTCCAAAACACTACTAATGAATGCACTAATTTAACAGCATGCAGTCTGTAGTGCCAGATTTGAGAACTTTCTATGCACAGATGGAATTTTTCCCCCCTACAATGAACAGATGAAGTGAGAGACAAAACAGGCTTCTTGGATTTCCCAAGGGATTTCTTTGGTAAGACACTGAAGCCCTTCTTTTGTAGGGATAGACTGTACTTTCCTGTCAAACTTCCATGTTTTGGTTCAGAGTAGTCTGTGGTCAAGTCTGTGACTTGCTTTCAGAGTTCAGTTTCTGAATATGTGTGGCTTCCTATTGCAGGCTTGTGTTAAAAAACCCCAACACTTCTTAAAATGTGGAATGCTTAGAGCTAAAGCCAGCTTGTGGAATTGCTTAGAAATGAGACAGCTTAACTGCTCAGAGCTGGGAGATGGAGTCAGTTGCACTTCTGTGCAATTCCTTGAAAACATTGTGGAGCTGCTTTAGTCCAAGATATTTAATTTTCCAAGCCAGTGAAATTTACTGCAAGAGTTACAGGTTACTCGTGATTCATTTGCCTGCCCCAGTTTCACATGAGTTGCTAAATTTTGTAGAGGTGTCAACAGAGAATCTCATGGGATGTAGATTCTGGTTTGGTGGATGCAGTGGGAATGTTTAACCAGTTTTAGTAGGGTATGGGGTAAACTAATTAGATGGTATCCAAGGCAGGAAGAGCCTTTTTCAGAGACAGTGCTGTGTTAAAACAAAGGGATAAACTTTTACATTAGTACACAGAACTATGTACGAGTGAGAATCACTTTATATCATTGCTGCAGTTACTCTGCAGATGTGGTTCATTGGGTTTTGCAAACTTCGTTCCAAAATGAATCTGGCTGCTTTGGCTTTTAAAGAATTTTTTTCTTTTGTCTGTGAAAACATGTGGTATCAACTCATTAAAAAAAAAAAAAAAGGAAAAGGAAAACCTCAACAAAAACCCCTTTACTGCATATTGCCTTTAGCAGTAAATGGTTACCAACTGTATAAACAATGAAAAACTTTATGAAAGTCTCAGTTCACATATGTCTTGGTGTGTAGCATGTCTTCAAGTCTCTCAGCTTTGAGCTTGCATGAACTGAGACTGTTATATGGGCATCCGGAAGTCTTAGTCAAATTGAAACATTTTCATTTTGTTGTTCAAGTTAATTTTGTAAAGGTTACAATATCACTGAGCCAAACCTATTTTCTTTGCAGCTTGCTCATTGTTTTTTACATCATGATAGGGACAAGCCTTTGTCCACACATGAATTCTGTGTTTTGGTGTCAGATGTTTTTTGAAATGTAGGGTTTGTTAATCCTAAATTTAGTTTTAAGGTTGAGACAGCAGACATGCCCAGTACTTGTTTTAAATTCAGTAGGACGTCCCATTTTTAGGGCAATAGGGATGTTGGAGATTCATTAGAAACCCTTTATTCAGTTTTTTAATCTGCAATGCACACTTGCTGATTCTCGGTTGTATTTTACCTGAAATAGCATGGAAGAAAACAATGGAACAGCTGTTTTGTCATCTGAGTACAGCTTGGGTAGCTGGATCAGTGAGACTCGTTGTAGTGTAGGATCTGCTGGACAGAGCAAGAAGCTCAGGTGTTCTCTGGAGTTGTGCACCAAATGAGAGCTTTTGTTGGGTAGGGAGTGCTTGTCAAGAAAAGGAAATTGTCACTAGCATGGCAAAAACATTTCCTGGAAAAACTTTTTGAAGAGGTTAGTTTTCTGGGATCCATAAGGCTGCATTCAAAATGTTGTGAAAGACTTGTGTCTTGGGCATAGCAGGAGCAGAAAGGACAGGGGAGCAAAGACCTCATTGACAGCACGTTTAGTTTTGGGGCTTTTAGAGTCACCTTACATTTTCACGGGGGTAAAAATAAGCAACTGTGCTTCACTGTGAAGTGGATATTTTAGTCTTGTCCTATTAAATCCAAATAAACCTGTTCTATTTTGACTTTCCATTGGTTTGAGCTTAGAGTGTTTGAAGATGGGAAGATGTTGGCATAGCTTGTTTCTGCCATTTTGTAGAAGTTGCTGTGTCTATGAGACAGATACATTGTTTGTATTGCTAATTAGCCATCAAAATATTTTAACAACATTTTCTCTGTATAGTTTACATAAATTAATGGGTAGAGCTCAGATAGTTCTCAGGTGCTGCATTCAAATTGTGTTTGAGGTTTGGTCTTTTATTTTTGTCCCCAGTACTGATGGCTTAGGAAGTAGAAGGTTTAGATTTTTCATTTCTGAATGGTATTGCATGAATTTTTAAACTATTAATTATTTTAATTTTCTTGTCGTCTTAATGCATACACATGAAGCCTTCTCTGGTGCCGTGTGTGCATTTGGTAACGTAACAACCTCAAGACATTTTGGTTGGTTTTAACGAAATGAAAATAAACAGGCAGCTGGCTGTGTAATGACATCAGAATGCCTATATAAGCCAGGAAAATGTTACAGTCATAACTAAGTTGAAAAGATGGTCTCAGAAAAGTCTATTCTATTTCCTAATAAAGGAAACTGCAACATTTTTGTTTCTTGTTTTAAATATCTCAAGTCCTTGTAGGTTTTCCACAATGGAAAGCGTTTTCAATATTGTGTAGAGCTGGTTTCAATATTTGAATAGAACTGGTTCTCTTTCTCAGGTTTGTGACCACTTACTTTGACTCAAACATACAGCTGGTTTAAGTTGAGCAGATAGAATGTAATTTTTAAGATGAAATACCATTAAATATGTTATTTATCTGACTTTCAGTAATTAGTGATAACAGCTGTTGCAAAAGTCCTCCCTGTTTTTGCATGAAAGGAAACTCTTTTCCCAAGTTCCTTTATATTTGGTAGCCTTTCAACTTGTTTTGATGCCTTTGTTTCAATCCCTTCACCACATTCTCTGTGAATTTTATGGCCCCACATTTGTAACTATTAAGAATATTTGTGCTTGTAAAGGGATCTGGAAAGTTTCACAAACTGTTTGCTAATACTGCATGATAGAGGTGGTTGTGTGAGGTAAGGGATGGACAGTCACTGGGTAGAAGTAAGCCCATGTCTTTCTACCCCTCATTGTGAAGGGATGCTATTGAGGAAAAATGTATGAGGGGTATTACATATCTTTGGAATAGAATTGCTATAGATTATAAATGAATAATGATAATGATTATAGATGAATCTTCATAGATGTACAGAGCTTTACCTCTTATAATCTATTACTTTAATGACCAAATATGTGCAGGATAGGAAGGGGAAGGGGAAGTATAAATTGCAAACTTACTCTGTCCTTAAGAAAAGTGTTATTTGTTCCACAGAGCAAAGACCAAGGTAGAACTGTTATCACATGCTGGGGGTCAGGTGAGGTGTCTGTATGAAAAATATTGCCAGCTCTGCTCACTAATTATGCTGATGCAGCGCTCTGCTACAACCTAGCTGAATTATTGGGCATTATCATTAAGCTTTCCAGTCCTTCCTTCTGTTCATTCAGTGATTTTCCTTCTTAAACTTCTTTTCCAGAACTGTAGTGATTCTGTGGGCCTGATACAACTCTTACAATGCTATAGAATACATTGTGAGTACAGAACACAGGGACAACTCTGTTATTTCCACAGCAATTTTGCAAATGCATGTCAGATGACTGAAGTTCCTTATTTATTTATTTTTAAGCCTCTTTGGCAAGGATTTCTAGGTCTTAGCATTAACAGCTATTTTGCCAGGTGTCAGTAAAGATTATGCATTCTTGAAATTCTCAGTAATTGTCACTGATATCTGTGCAGTCTGCTTTGAACTTCCAACTTGGACCTTAAGTGTGGACTTTTAGTAACAGGAAGGTATCTTGGGAAATACTAAAGAGTATTTCTGTGTGTAGCTGCTCCAGAAGTCATCTTGGAGGTATGCAGGTCTCTGTAGGGTCTACTTCTTCAAACTGGATGATTCAGTGTTTTCATATGATGTTTCATAGTGAGTATGGTGTGAAGTTTCATTTCTCACCTTTAACTCTCAGTCAACTCTCTTGCTTTGGAAAGTAAGCTCGAAGTATGGCTAGGGCTACCAGCATTTAGTTGGGAAAGGCATTGACTGAAAAATAATATTGCCAAACATCTCTCTTCAGCTGAATGGTCTGTACTGTAGACTGTCAAAAGAGCAGACATGAAACCACTTTGGAAAAGGAGTGTGCATGTCTCCTGACAGTCTGCTCCTAGCTAACAATAATACAGCTTTGCAGGGAGTAGAAGCCCTAAGAAGCTGAAATGTTGTCCACAAAGGTCCAAATCAGCCGACTGTGTAAAATACTGCAGCCTTCTGAAGGATCTTTAAACATGATTGTGTGACTCATGGTAGTATGAGTGTCCATCCAAGCAGAGGAGACAGCCTACTAAGTGATTTCACAACTCTGCCATTTGAATAGCTTGAGGAAAGGATTCCTCATGAAGATCTTATGGAAGATGATGTCCATATTTTATCCTTGCTTGATCTACACTTGACCTTTCAAAAGAAAGTACTTGAACATTAGTCTAGACATAGTGTAGTTTTTAGTGGTCTCCAGTTTTTCAGAGTCCTTTCTGTTGTCAAAATCCAGACATTGATTCAGCTTTCTCATTAGACAATCATATTTTAATACTCAAACAGAGCATAAATATACCAGATTTCTTTCACTCTGCCTCCCAACAACTCTACACTGACTCTGTTATTTGAGTAGTGGACATCTGGACCCCGTTTCTCTCTGTGACAGTCAAATCCTTCTGAAAATTCTGTATGTGCCAGAGATTGAGATTCTCAAAAGGATAAACAAAGACTATGTTGTCAAATTCCATGACTGCCTCTTTCATTTCTTCTCTTTCAATTTTCTTAAGAATACTGAAAAGCTAGACTAATGTAATGTTTCTGATGCACTTAGATTAAGGTTTTTAGCCTCCAAGGAATTCAGATGGTTGCTAAAAGTATCTTGGACCCTTGTGGAACTCATGCCTGAAGCTGTGCCCAGGAAATATTCTGTGTTGAATCTTCAGCTCCATAAAGCTGGTTCCTCTGTGCATCATGAGAGAAGAGCAAAGCCAGAGTGCTGTGCTTTCTGACTGTCAGCTCACCAGATCTTACACAAAAAAAATACGGTTTTCCATATGATGAAACTATTGGCTGGAAGCTGCTGCCCATATCCCTGGTTATTGTTTTTGAGTCTTTTGACACTGGTGCTGAACAAGCTGACTAGCAGAGCTGTTCTGTCAAACCCACTATTCCTGAGTAATTAAGAATGGATTTTGCATTGATGACAGATTTGGCAGCTGCAGTTGTGAAATGATGACATTTTAAATTGTCAGTGAAAAGAAAGATAATAATGGAACCAACTGGACTTCAGGACAGCAGACTTCAGCTTGCTCAGGAAACGGGTAGGAGTGATCCCGTAAGAGGCTGATCTGAAGGAGAGTGACACAGGAGACTGGCTTAACCTTTGCCTGTGGAAGATTGTGGCAGAAACGGATTATCTTGGAAGCTATTTGAGGCTATATGAAGAACGAGGAGCTGATTAGAAATAGTCAGCTTGAATTTTCACAGGTAAATTTTGGCTGACTAACTTGCTTGCCTTATGCGGTGCGGTAACTGGCTCAGTGGTTGAGGGCAGTGCAGCAAATGTTCTTTCCCTTCATATTTGATGTTGTCTCCCATAGTATTCTTTTAGACACGTTAGAAAGCAATTGACTGAAGTCTGCTGGATAGGTGGAAAACAGACTGGACAGAAAGACCACTGCTTAGTAACTGTTAAGTTCAGGTGGTGGCCATTTGCTACTGTTCTTCAGCAGATGCATGCTGTGATCGAGGCTGGTCCTTCTATTCTTTCTGTCTTCCTGTAGGCATCTGCCTACATTTATGGCTACGTAGCTTTCTGTCAGGAAGTTTTGAGGGCTTCCTGGCGCATACATCAGTATCCATCCAGCCACATACAAGTGTACTTAACACTGTTTCATCTGAGATCCCATGTTTGCTCTTCTTCCTCTACTACTGTTGGCAGTCACCCAGCTTCCCTTATATGAGCCATGCTAGTCTTTTGAAATTTGCTTTCTGCTTCACTGTACATCTTGCACGTGTTCACGGTCCTTTGCTTTCCAGTGGCCTTACATTGCATTTTAGTCCTTATTCACAGTGACAGCACCTAGTGTGTTTTGCTGAGCTCATTTTGGTTGTTTTGTATGTTTTTAAAAATTATTTTGTTTAAATGCAGAGGAAGATGTACATAATGCATCTGATTGTTTGTGCCATGCTACACAGAAAGCCTCACTTCTGTCATTGTCTTTATGTAGTTATCATTAGCTGGGCTTGTATATGTTCACAGCTACTTTACACATCTTGGTTCTGTTAGGGACATCTATTTTGTGAGGCAGAAAGGGATGATAAGAAATACCATAAAGACCAGAACATGGTTTCTCTGGCTTCTGTCCACAAGCAGCCTTTAAGCCTTCAATTGAGAATGAGGTGGTTGAAGATGTCAATTGCCCATAGTTGTCCATTAGGTATGTCATAAAACTCCAGAAAAAATGAAATGGGAAGAGAATGCACTCCTTTTAAGGGGGATTACTGCTTCCTCATGGAAAAACACAAACAAAACAAAGTACCCCTCCCTAACTCTTTGTTTAGGGCTAGTATAGTTTTTGGATCCTATCCTTTTAGATAGTTTTAGTCAGGACTGCAATACAGGTATGAGAAGTCTTACATGTGCAAAAGTGGGAAGTATTTCTCTGTTGAATATGTACCTTAAGAGGCATAAATGCCAGAACTCGGGCTGGATTCCATGCTTAGACTCCTTTGATGCTTGACATTTAAAACTATTATTGGTTCCATATCAGGCGAGCTGTGATGCCCAGTAATGGTTTTCATTGCAAATCAAAAGAAATCTTTCTGTTCAGTGCAAACCTCTGTTTATCCATCTGCTGCACGTGTTGGATGATGACTAGTGCAAAAGAATGAACTAGTGAAAGATGTAAGATTTTTTTAGCAGTCTTCAAACAGCAGAGCAGGGCATTCAGTCTGTCAACTTCAGAATCTGAGAGATGAGGCCAAGAGTCCTTGTGTGAGCTGGATTGTGGAGCTTTGCAACAAAGACTTTTGATTGTCCAACTACATTGGCCCTCTTGGTCAGAAAATTTTTGGGCTATGCAATCATCTTAATGTAAAAATTTTCCAGAGGTTGTGATTCTCCACTCCTCTATACTGTGAATAAGCACCAAAACACGTGGAATCAGAGGGAATGTGGTGCCTACTGTAACCTGTTTTGATAAAACATAAAAGTGATTTCATATTTCTGTGTGTAAACTGATCTACAACTGATCAGTTAGTGATTTCGTACACAACTGATCCACAGTGATGTCATATACTGATTTTTGTTTGTTACAAAATAGGACATAAAATGCATTGAAGATATGCACTTTGTCAGCTGTTCTACTGCCATTTGCCTAAAGCACAGCTTTGTTTTTTGTGACTAGTAAAGCATTTGATGTTAATTATTTGTGCACACCATTTATTTTACCTAAAGCCTAAAATCCAACTTTTAGAGTTGCATGTAGCAGAATTTGTCTGAATCACCTATTCTAAGAAACATAGATACCTAAGATCTGGCAATCCAGCCTGTGTTTGCACATCATCTTTCAAGGAACATTTTTGTCTTTCGTGAAGCAAAACTGCTGCAGAATCGAGGACTTCTTTGGTAGGTCATATTTAATTTTCTAAATATCTAAACTACCTGCTCTAGGCATTGGCTGTTCACTTGGCATTTCAGAGCAACTCTCAGACATGTCTGCTTATTTTGAACATTTTTTTCTTAGAATTACAAGCACTTCATACAGAAATAATTTGGGAGGCTATGTGTTTGTATGCAGGAGTTGCTCTCAAAGGACCTACAAAGAATTAATCATTCGCCTAATTTAGCTTGCAGATTTTAGGGCTTATTGAATTTCTTGCAGTTGTTAAGGCTTACTGAATACTTCAGATTTCTGTGTGCAAATTCTGCCATGGTTCAAACAAGATCTACCAATATTAACTTCTAACGAACCTTCTAATATGGGTGTTACATTCATAAGAGGTCTTTAAATTTATATTTAATTTTTCTACGTAACTTGCATTGCAGTAGTAAAAAAAATAGAGTGAATTTGAAGGTAAGCATTTAAAAGCTGGTGTTGGTATCTAGTCTGCCTCTCCGATCTTACTTCTAAGATGCAGCATAAAGTGTGATCTTTACCTACATAATCACAGGCTCTCTTTTTCCAGAAGTCTTTGTTTCTTTTAATGTATAAGATGCGTAGAGCTAGGGCAACTGGTCAGTATTGATCTTTATTTGTGTGCATTCACTCCAGGATTATTGCATAGTATCTAAACATGTTGCTGAAAACAGCTTTGTTAATTTATTGAGTTTTGATCCTTGCCTTTTTTATTATATTTCAGTACCTCTAAACAGTTATATGAGTTCAGATATGAGAAAAATAACTACTTGCCTTGTATTGGTCCTATTCTTATCTTATCTAACCTGTTAGACCTTCCTCTGCAGTGGAGTTGACTGTGCTTCACAACCTAAAGCCCAATTGTACCTTCATTCATTTCTGAATTTCAGACTTGAGATACTACCAACAAAACCCAGAGTGTTGCAGTTCAGAGTTTGCATAGGCACACAGAAGAGCACTGCACAAATTCATGGTCTACAGTAGCTGTGAGAGGAAACTTGCTGTATCTGGATGTGGCCAAAATCTTGGCTGCTGTCAGCACTAGGATAGCTTTTGTGAAGAGACCTCATTGTGCAAGACAAGAGAGGATAAAAAACTCAACATATATTTTAAACATATATCAGTGACTGCATCTACAACTGTGCCTATTCCTGTGTCAGTGTTGTCCTTTGACTTAAAACTGTCCTGGTTCCAAATGCTCCTCATGGTTTAACAATCATGTAGCTCAACAGTCTCAAAAACAGGAGGTTGAATGAGTTGAGTGGAAATAATTTCTCCAGGTAAGCTGGCAGTTAGTCCTGCCTTGGGAATCTTTTGATAAAGAATGAAAAAAAAAGAGTAATGAGTGTATGTATAATTATTACAGTGTAATGTATTCCATGTAGGAAGAGGTGGTGTCTTGGCCCCAGGCTCATTGGAGAATTATTAACACAGGTTGTAATGGGAAACCAGAAATAGGCCATCCCTGAAATATAATTGAAAATATACTGCTATTAAAGACTTCATGTATGTGTAAAAAATTGATTACATACCCATTTCCAATTCCAAGTATAATTTCCATTTCTTCTGAAATTATATTTCAAGGGCATTTGCCTTTCAGTTTATCTTGTTTGTGATACCAATCCCTTCATTTCCTGAGTCTTCATACAGCAAGACTTTTCAACAGCTGGCTTTTGAATTGCTGGGAGATGAAATTGTCTTTTATGTTTACTAGTAATCAGCATGAATTGTAAAGAACATTATTTATTGCCTTGCAACTGTGTTTTTGTCTATTAATAGGCTGATGCTCATATATGTGGTTGACAACTTGCTTCCCTAGTAGGCAGGCTGCTTCCTGAGGTAATGATCCAATTTACTTTTAGTGTGGATAAGAAAGACCTGTCTGAAGCTCTGTCCAGGGAAGCTGTGTGGAAGACTTGCTTCTTAAGAGGTTAATGATCTAGAATTTCACACAATAATGCAAAAGATTATTCATTCTTTGTGAATCTTCTCATTGATCACAAAAAATTTTTGTTTGGTGTGAGTGAATGGTCCCTAAACTAAACATACCCTGTTCTTTTAATTGAATGTAGAGTAACACTGCTAATTGGAGAAAATTGAAAGAAGTGGTTGGTGCTACATGCCAAATGACAGATTTTATACAGGAAATATACCTTGTCCTTTATATGCATCAACAGCATGGTAGTGTAGACGTGTGATACAAAATGAAGCTGATAATACTCAGAATTAATTCCATTATTTTACAGAGACTACTAGTTTTAGATGACATCCTTACCTGAGATATGTTTAGTGTTTATTTTGCAAGCTAAAGCAGGTGTAGACAATTGGCTTTGCCTGAGAGAACTATATGACTGAGAGCTTCATGAGAAGGTTGGTGTTTGTTCAGCATTCCTCCAGCAGAACTGCCTGAATGCAGAAGAAAAGAGCATCACATTCCACCCTCCACCCACAGTCTGTTTGGTGAAGGGAAGAGCAAGCCATTATTAAAAGGGCATCCACTTAGTGTGGAGTATCACAGATTCTTAAGATCAGGACACTAGTCTTTCCCATGTTGTCAAGAGCAGCTTGCATTCACTAGTAAGTAACTATTAGGGATGATTAATTTCATAAATAAAGGAGGCTCAGAAGGATGAAAACACACACATAGACATCAGAGCACAGCTTTAGTCTTTTTATACTGCTGCTGCTGATTCCTAGGTAAACATCTCTGCATCCTGGTAAAATCCTCTAATCCTTTTAGTGTTGCTCTGTAGTGTGAAAAGTAGGTTGAAGGTGCCAGAGTACATTTTACAACACTGCCTTCTAAATAAAACACTTTGGAGAGTCTGGGATGTGCCTTGCCAGGCTGAGGTACTGCTGGACAATCTGAAATTCAGAAATCTTTTGTATTGCCCCTCAAGTAATAGAACAAAAGCATGCTGGTGACATACTAATTGTGTAAAATTGTTCGTAAAATGTGCAATCTAACCTGATGGTTTGACAAGAGGGTGAAGAGATATTTCTTTTTGGCTTGGCATTGGAAATTTCCCTATGATTTCCATGGTCTGCAGCTAAATGCTTGGTGGGCCTCTTTTAAGGAGCCCTGTCTGTTTTGTCAGACATTTACTTTCATGAATTTGGGAAAGCTAGCACTAAATGAATGGGAATGAGCTAAATGTTGGTTTAGCTTCAGGTAATATTTAGGCTATCATAACTAAGTGAAACAATACTGGTGCGAAAAAAAATTAAATAAAAAGTTTAAAGGCATTGTTTAAGATGGAGAGAATAGGACTGAGGACACTTGAATATAAATTATCTTTAAGGCAGAGGAATTAGTTATCTCTTTGGGATGAACAAAATAAGATTTTCATGAATGTAGGAAATGAAAATGTAGCTATTTGTCCTTATGCACTTGGATTTTGTCTGACATGGAATAAAGAGAATGCATTAGCAAATATTTTCTGAAGGGTAAGTAAAAGGGAAAGGTGCATAGGTTTATTTGTTGGGTTGTTGGGGTTTTTTTAATAATCTACTTAGGACCAAGGCTGTCATGTGAAAAACATGGATCTCTGATGTATTTGACTGCTAAACAGATATTCTTTCGTTTTCATTTGTACTGCATGGAGCAATTCTGCTCTATTGCTGTTCTTTCCCTGGGGCAAATAGCGAGTCATTGAGATATACATTGTAAACACTTCATATCTCCCAAAGCTAATTATAATTGCTTTAGTAAATTGCCAGTTATGGGCTTGAATAGAGGGGCAAAGTACCCACCAGAACTTTTTGCAGAGTTCATTGATCATCAGAGAAATTGGGGGAGAAGTAAAAATTGCATGAGATACAAAAAGAGCAACATGGCCTTTTTTTTCCCTTTTTTTCCCCCTATTTTTGTTTGTCTCTTGCAATTAAACTGGCAGAGTATATTCAGCTGTAAGAACTGTTCTCCCTTACCATAGGAGCTTGCAGCACAAGGATTTTATGACTCCAGTTGGAAACACAGACTCGCTAAATTCAACTTCTAAAGGTGTGTAGGGGATAGGCAGAAAGGGACAGCAACTTGTATGTACCTCAGTTTTTAAAATCTGCTTTCAGAAGGACCATTTTAGATGCCATTCCTGAACGAGTAGGTTTTAAACTCCAGTTAATTCCAGTCCAGAGTTTTTGAGGAGAACACGCCCACACTCCTGTGTGTGGTTCTGCAGGGCTGGTGAGCTGGTCCTGTGTGCTCGGCGCGG
The DNA here is from genome assembly GCA_013396995.1 of Dicaeum eximium. Lineage (NCBI taxonomy): Eukaryota > Metazoa > Chordata > Aves > Passeriformes > Dicaeidae > Dicaeum > Dicaeum eximium. The sequence goes on from VWZP01010273.1 coordinate 2,084,223, forward strand.
CAGGGCTGGCTGAGCACCCACACACAGGCAGGTCCCTGCGGCTGGTGGGACAGCAGGAACTGCTGCACAGCTCCAGCACTCCCGTGACAGCTCCTCCATGTCAGTCTCCCACTTCACTGGAGATCCTGTCCTTTTGTTAGATGTGGAGCCTGGAGACGGGTCTTGTCCTTTTGCCTGCAGACCCTGGCCTGTGCACTGTGTGATGTGGACGATGTTTCTTTCCTAGGCCGGATCAAGTGCCTTTTACTGTTCCTTCTCTTGCTGTCAGCTTAAAGCTGTCTCTTCCAGGCTCTCAAGGCTGCTTTTCTTCATTGACCAGCAATTGACCATCAGTAAGTTGTGAACAGTCCGAGGTGTCTGTGGTCAACCTTGCCCACATTTTGGGGCCTCTGCTGTTTCCCTGTTGGTAACCGGCCCAACAGGCCAGAGCCGGGGTGCTGCAGAGGCAGCACAGGGCGCAGTTGGCATGAGGGATGTGACCTCTTTACTAGAGATGGGAGCGTGATCTTCAGGTACCATGAGGAAATTCAAGGGTGTGCTAGTCCTCTGGACCTCCTAAAATTTCATAGCATACTCTTTGGGGGTTTTTTGATTGTTGGTTTTGGGTGGTTAGTTGGTATTATGTTTGGGGGTTTTTTAAGCCCATTAAGTTCTGTGTTATGCCAATGGCCTTCCATACATGATGCATTCTGCTGTATCATCTATTGATTTGTAGCATTTCAAAGCTCAAGGAAGTTTGAGGGTGTTTTTTCATGCTATAGTTGGAATGTGTGAGTTTTGATCCTGTGGCTTAGTGGCCTTGGCATTTTGCTGGTAGCTGTCGTTGCATCTAAGATGGCTTTGCATCTGGTTCAGATGGCTGCTAGTTTTTAATTCACACGTATAGCAGACTAAATTATTTATTGCATAACAGCAATTTTTTATTAAAAAAAAAGCTCATTAAGTTCAGTGTGAAATTTTCAAGTAGAATAGAAGCCAATTCTTAAGAGAATCAGTAATAAATCCATGTCTAATGCTGATATAGAAAGAGGCTGTTTATTGGTTTCCATGTCACTGAACATTGAACAGTGGTCTGTGCTTGCTATGCATCCTCCTGTGGTTTACTTCAAAGACAGTGTAACGTGATTTCAGGCTATTCTGCATAGTATAACTGCTTGTGTGAGGTTTTTAGGTGGATAAAACAAAGAATCAGTATTTGTCAGAGCTAGTTCCCTGGGAGTATGGAAGCTTAGAGCAGAATTACAGAAAAAGTTGCTTAACTTGTTTTTTTTATATTTTGAATTATTATTTTTGGAGTGTTTTTCTTTGGATTTACTAAGGGAAGAATGACCACTGCTGTTGAGGGGTGTTCTTGGCAATGGTTAATGTAAAAATATTTTAATATTATTGAATATGATATTAAATAAACTTCAATATTTTGAATTTGAGATGTTTGATTCAACTTCGAGACAGAAATTATTTGGCCTGTAAGGGCCTTTACAAACATGAGGGATTTTTTTCCAGTAGAGCCTCTAAATGACACAAGTGGGCATCTGGGAATAATGCAAGATAAAAGCAATATTGCCATAATATTGTAGGAGGAAACACATTAATGTTCTTTTTTACTCCTTGAAACAGCATTTTCTTCAAAAATTAATGTGCATATTGCCATTATATCCCTTGGTTCCAGCTTACTGCATTTTGTGTAACAGTTTAACCAGAATATTCTCTGTATTCAGATGCACTAGGATAAATAAGATGCTGTGATCAGCTGTGACTTGATCTAAGAATCTATTGGATTGAATTCTGTATGGTTTTCTGAAGGACTGGAAAGTGCTATTGCAGAAGGTGAGAATTGTTCTGAAAGGAGAGAGAAAGAAAAATGTGAGGAAAAAAAGCTGGTTACTGGTGTCTCTGATTTGAGAAGTAGAGAAAAGCTCATCTCCAGAGAGAGTAACCGAGGTGGCACATGCAAATTGGTACATGAAATGTATTTCATGCTCTTTGCATTCCTGTTTTTTTAGTGCACAACTAGTAAAAGCCTCAGGAACTGAGAGTAGTTTCTTTTGAATAATAGATTAATTTCTTGAACCAAAATGATCACTGTATTCTAGGTAGGGGAAGAAATTTTAACTGTAGTGAAAGCTTTCTATTTGTTTATGTAGTTTTAGGGAACTTCCAAATAAATACTCAATTTTCAGAAGTGGCTTATATTTAATTAAGAACACATTCGAGTAGATTTAGCATTTGTTTTTATTAGAACTATTAGTCCAAGGTTCCTACATTCATTTCTTTGTCTGTCCTGCTTAGTGTGACAGATTTGAACATGTTTTTGTTTTCAAGAGTGCCTCCATCTCTAATATGTAAGTGCTTATACCTCCAAATTGGGTGGCTTGATTTTTCCAGAGTAAACTGCACTACATGAGAGACTGGTCCAGAAAAAGAATTGGCTTTTAAAAGCTGATGAGAGGTGTGTTGTTCTGTTAAATAATATGCTGATTAAATAGCTAACCTCAAATATCATATTAAAAAAAAAAAATCCCAACAAAAAGATGTCCCCATGCAAAGAGAGATTGAAAATCCTGGCCAATAAGCTGGATTTGTGTAATGCAGTAGATACGTTGAGATTTTTGTCTAACCAAGCAACTTGTGTCGGAGATGCAAACTGGACCTGGATACCTGTGTCTTAGGCATCATAACTCCAGGGGAACATGTTTTGGCTGCAACGTTTGCCCTCCTCCTGCTGAGTTCCTCTTTTCTCTAGGATTCCTTAACAACCTCACAGTCAGGCTGGGAGTGGCTGCAAAGTTCCTTTCAGCATTTGGTGGTGGCATTGGGAAGGGGAGCCCTGGAAGAGCTGATGGGGGTGGGAGCTGGCGTGGCAGGGGCTCAGGAAGGTATCCAGCAGTGCTCTGGGTGGTGCTGGGCTGGTCCAGCAGTGGCTGAGGGAGCTGCTGGAATGTGAGTTTGGACTTAGAGTGTAACAGGGAATTGCATTTCCTGACTTTTGGATCAGATAACTGTTTTTATCTCATCCCTTGGCCGTGTGAGTAACAAGGAGGATGACCTCTCCAGAGCACGCGTATGTTTGGTGTGGCTCTGTGTAGTTCAGAAGTTGCACAGCTGGATGTTTCTAAACTTTTAGTTTTAGAAAAGAGTTCATTTTTGCCCTCTGTCTCAATAGCAAAAAGGACTGAATGTTGAGCCCAGTGGGAAATGTGGCAAATGTTTTAATTGCAGGAAGCAGTGTTTTGATCTGAATTTAGATGTATGTGTTTAACAAGCCTGACCTTTGGCTGAGTTTTGTTTCTGGGCTTTTTTCTGAAGAAGAGTTAGATATTTAAAACCTATTACCTCCTTTTCAAAAATAAATTAAACTCTTACAGAGCATTTTGAGATGAAACTTTGGCATCTGTTCATTGAATCAAATGAATATTAAAAAATTCCTAGCTAAACCACAAATAGTTACATGTGAAATACTAGAAAGAAAAGCAGCTGAAATGTCTCCAAACACATTTTTAAAATTTAAGTTTGTTTTTATTTTGCAGCTTCCTTCAAAAATCTTCAGTAGAGGTTATGTTCAATATTCAAAACCAGTTAAGTTCTTCAGACTTTATAAATTTTCTGCTTGGTTTTTAAAGATTTAGTGAATATAAAAATTGAATTAAACATTTGTAATTTACTTAACACAGCTTAGATGTGGCAACCACTGATACTGGTGAGACTGAAATTTCTGATGGGGGTCAGCTGCCTACCTTGTACATCAGGGCCTGTTCAGTCATGCACACTGCACAGTTTGTTTGTTAGCAGCCTGATCTCAGGGGTTTGCTAGCACCTACAGATACTCTGCAGACAAAAATCTTGGAAGGGGCTGGGAAACCATCACCCTTTCACTTTCCACTTCCTCTCCTTTCTCACATCCTCTGCCTTTGTGCTGGGAGGCTCTGCCAATGTTTCTCAGCGCTCTTCTACACTCTGGGGTTGCAGTCGGCCTAAGATCTGGCAGGTTTATTGCTGATGTTTCTTTTTTCCAAGCTAATTGCAAACAGCTTCATTAATACCTTGTTTGGTGATTATATCGAATTGCTGGGGTTTTTTTTTAAATTCTGAAAGGTAGTGGTTCAGAGTCCTCTTTTAGGGGCTGATCTCCCAGCATTAAGGTGACTTTGAGCAGAGATTCAAGTTGTGTTTTGCTCCTTAGAATCTGGAAATAGTTCTGACTTCTAAAGTATGGGAAAAAATTATTTTAGTATTTGTTTATGCTAATGCCGCAGTCAGCACACACCTTGTTTTGTTTACTAAGTATCTTCTGAGGACTGCAGATGTTGTTTGTTTTGATTGTGAGACATGTAAGTGTTGGTCCCTGGGAGGCTGCTCTGTGAATTTGCAAACTGATAAAACCTGTAAAATGTGTTAGTTCTAGAGATCATCTTGTCTGCTAAATTGTTAGTTGTATTTAGCTGACGAATGAATGCAAATCAACAATATGAAGACTTAAAAGCCTTTTATATACAGAGATATGAAAACAATTATTGATGGACTTTTGTGCAGAAGACCATCAAGAAATCGTGTAAGATCTAACAATGACTTGGAGAAAAACAGCTGTTTATAATAAAATGGATATAATCAGGAAAACTTTTGTTTGATTTTTCCCATCTGGTCACTTCTGTTACTACAAGGGGAAGGAACAAAGGGGTTTATTTATTTTAGGGCATTTGAAAGAAGCAGCAAGTCTCAACCTTCTTGCCCTGCGTGGGAGTTATTAGCTGCAGAGGTAGCGCCTTCTCTAACCCTGATACAGAAATGGTCTGCAAATAGCTGAACTGGTCAAGGCACAGTTAGCTCCCTGTTGAGAATTGAATGGCTTAGTTTTCACTAATCTTAATAGAAGTTGGGATAGTTGTTACTACCTTGGGATCAAATACCACATGCCTAACTCAAAATTAATGAGAAACCAGAATGGAAGCTCGAGGGATATTTATCTAGACATTAGTTTTCTCTCCTGAATGGCAGTATTTATTTTCTATTCTTAGTGTAGAAAACTGGATAAACTAGAGGGAATGTGTTACTGTGACTATAATAGCAAGAGTGAAATGATTAAAAATGGTACATGTGTGGCAAAGCAAACCAGAGCTGTTTGAAGAGGGTCATGGCAATGCTGGTAAAGGGATCATGAGTCAGCATTAGGAATAGATTGAAACAAGCTTTGCATTTTCAGTTTTGGTTTTATCTCCTCCATACAGTGTTGTGACAGCTCATCTAAATGCATCAGTTTGGATTTCTGGTTCTTCTGTTTACTGGGGTTTTTTTCTCATTATTCATGTGCAGTTTATTTCATAAGAATAAATCACAAGAGTAATGGGTGCTGTGTGATCATGTGGGTCACTGAAGTTCCCTGACAAGTCTGGACCTTGCCTTTTATCTTAGTAAGCACTTCTGCACAGCTTTGCAAAGATTATCTAGTGAAATGTTATACAGAACACAAATGGCAGGTTTGTGTATCTAGATGTAGGGGCCAGCTTCTACATACAAAGTCTGCAAAAGCCATCAGTGTCTGTTGATGATGTAGCAAAGGACAGTATATTTTTTATTTAATTTGCCTGTTTGAATTTACAGAGCTGTTCCATCTTCCCCTGCTATCTGAAGCACAAAAGAAAGCCACTACATTGAGAAAAGACAAGATCATTCAATCTGATGCTTGTCTCTAAAGAATCCTGCTTCAGGTGTTCTAACAAGTAGCCAAAATGGATCTTGTTGGATGGAGTGAAGCTGGAGAGTGAGTGGGACAACATGGCATAACTGAATCATGGAGAAAATGTGCTTCTGTGAAATGGCTCAAGAGACAGTTCAGACCTAGGTAGAGGGGTGCTGAACAGTGTTCAAAACCCAGCTTCAAATGTCTCAATGTTCATTTGAATTTGCTGTCTGGTTTAAATTGTAAACACTGCTACGTAAAGACAAAGTTTTAAAGCAGCATATCTGGTTTTAACCCAGTAACCAAAGACCACAAAGTAATTTAACTTTTATTAGTCTTGGAAAAAATCTGAATACTTGCTGGCTTGTGGTTTGGATGTGAAACATACAAAAATAGTGTTATTTTTTCTGATGTCAAATATGTTTTTTTCATATTCGTAGACATCGGATTTTGTTCCATTATATAATGATTCTTCAGACAGGCAATAAGAGACAATTAGCTCTGAGACACAGTTTATTTAACTTGATAATTTTGTACTAATGCAAATGCCATTGCATTCTGTGGTGTCAGCTCATCAAGATAAAAATGAAATCACTCGAGTAAGTGATGTGAAGCCTCTTCTTATGTTGCTAGAGTTTGTATATGAACGTGGGATTTCTAACTCTTGGAGACAGCAGCTGTGCTTTTCTGTAGGAGTTAACTTGCATCAAACAGACTTATGTGTAGCTCCTAATGCATAAAGCACTTTCTGTCTGCAACTTCCTCATGTGTCTTCTCTTATTTTTGCCCAAGTCAAAACTTTGAGAAACCAGAGAAATTCATCAGACTTCATCTGAAAGTGAAAAGTACTAAATTGATGGGATGCAATACTATGCAATTAACGTATCTGGCACTGGTTGCCCTTCTCTTCCTTCTGCTCCCTTGCCTCTGTCATCCACCAAGTGTTGAGGCAGCAGGAAAACAAACCTTTTTTCTTTAACATAAAAATATCTCGTTTTATTGCTGAGTGGTAAAAATCCTTGGTGTTTTGAAAGTTAGAGACTGGTAGTAGGTAGAAGTTAGTATAAACAAGTATCATTTCAAGCTAATTGGGAGAAATTTTCTAACAGTTTTTTAAAATGCGGAGTAAGAGTGCAGAGTATGTAAAACACTACAAAAGTATTGGACTTAAAATTATTTGTCCAACTTTGCAGGGTATGGTAAAAACAGATGGTTGGAGAGTGTGCTGATATTCCTGTTTTGGCTAGAATGAGACACCTCATACTCAGATACCCGGTGCCTCTCAGCAGTGGTGGGCTTGATACCAGAAGACAAATTGTCTTTAAGACAGATTAACTGGCATAGTTAAATCATGTGGTGGTCACAAATGTCTCAGCAGATCAGTCTTGGCAAAATAACATTGAGTTTCCAGCAGCCTCTCCAACTCTCCAATATAAACCTTTTCATATTCTGCTGAGCCCCTAGACATGGAGTGAAAAATAAGCAAACATTCAGAAACTGGATCGACTGTTAAGGTGAAACTGTCCAAATATCAGGGAAGTGTCAATGAAGTTTTCATAACAAATACACCTGTGTCAGTTTCTTTTTTCTGTTTTTCCTTTTCTTTTCCCACCTCTCATGGGGAGTCTTAAACACTTGCCCTTAATTCCAGGTGACAGGTTGTTATCAAACAGCTGTTCCTGGTAGCTTGCTGTAGGTGACTGCGTCTTCCAGCCTAAGATGGGCAATATCTAGCATGAGAAGTTTAGAATTTGCACCTAGTAAAGTCAGCTGAGTGCAAGAGACAATTTTGATTTTAGCCAGAGAAAGAAGCTTTGGGTTCTTCCTGAGCTTTCCCTTTTAACAGGGGTTATCTCAGGTTTTAATATGGCTTTGGTGCACTTGCAGACAGACAGGATTGAAAAACTGTTTGAGCATGTGAACTCAACAACAAAGCTCCTGCTGTCATGCAGATACATTGTCACATTAAAAAAACAACAGGAGAGAAATACAACTCCTATAAGTGAATGCCTTCTCGAAAGAGCATTGTGGTTGATACACAGAATATCTGGATTATTTAAATAAATTGTAGGGTTTGTTTGATTTTTTTCCCCCCTTTGTTTGTGTCTAATTTTGCTTGTAGATTAGGGAGGTATTCTTGTTCTGACAGTTCTGGTTCATTTTCCAATTTGTATGACAGCTTTATTCATCCATGGTTGCACATACAATATTACTGATGAGTTCTACATAACATTGTCAGTACTATAGGCTTTTAAAAAGGAACAGAGGAAGTTGATGATATTTATTTGTCTTTAATTTTATCTATTTGAATAATAATTGAAATTTGAAAACAATCCATTTAGGAAAGTAACTTAAAGAAAATATTTCCCTTTTTTATATAGTTATATTGTTAATTAATGATGAGTTTCAAGATCTATAGATTTTTTAAATTTCAAATAAGAAGGAGGTTGCCAAGTGTACATGAGTGTCAGGAGGTACATGGGAAACCAATGTACTGATAAAGGACTTCAGTCAATCATATCTTTTCCTCTCATTTTGACATCTGAAAATTGTAGATTAAATAATTCTTAGAAGTGCTTTGCAATCCAACTCTGATGATATTTAAATATGCTTTTTGATGTTGATTCCTGACAGTTCTTCATATTTAATGTGGCATTTGAGTTGCCCTCTTGACATGAGTGTGATACTCTGAACTGCTAAGAAATAGTGAAAATGTCCTTGGGATAGGTTAGATGCTGTCAGGAAAGTGGCCGGCTGAAAAGATTTCTTGGAATTGTAGAAATGTAGCAAATGTTTTGAAACTTGCAGTTCTTATTGTTTAGATTGGAAATGTTAAGCATACTTTTAGTAGTCTCCTTTTCTACTATTAAAGCATTTTGGTGAAATAATTACATTCCTTTCAATCCATTTTAGACCTTACATGATTTCCACTATGAGTAAAAAGAAAAGTAACAGTAGTTAAAATAATAGTAAGGGGTTTTTTTCCCCTCTTCAGGAGTTTATTTTCTATGAGGCTAAATTGTTAAATTTTATAGAAGGCAAATTTCTTTTGTTGCTCTGAGTATATTTGAACAAGATGCTTAATCTAATTGTTCCTAGTATTTGTTTCACCCAACAATACACAGGGCGGAGAATGAGCACCAGTGCAGCTCATTGATCTGATAATGAGAGGTGCTCCCTCTGTGTCTTGCTTCCTGGTCAGGTCTATCGTGTCTTCAGAGCTGATGCTTCTGGAACTGTCAGGGTTGGTGTGCTGCATAATGGATGAGCCTCAACTGATGGAGGCAGCAGGTGCTCTAGTAATAGAAAAGAGCAGTGTTTATTATTGTTGTATGCATCATCAATCCTCCTCCCTTTCTCCCTCTGCTTTCTGTGTCCTCCAAACAAAGGCTTCCTGTATCTGCAGCAGCAGGGGAGAAAAGAGCAACAACTTACTCTGTGTAACATTGCTGGGTTTTGTCTCAGGGGCAACCTTGTAAATAGGTCTTGATTTGATGCTTGGGATCAGTGAATGGCATGTTTATCGTTGCAGGGGACAACAGTATTGATTTATGAATTCCATTTAGCAGAAAACTCTTACTGGTAACTGTTACTGTTATTTGTAACTGCCCTATTCCGGGTAAATCAGATGAATGAAAAATGGCTTTCAATCTAGTACTCATAATGCACTGCAAGATCCCTAGCTCCTGTGGGAGCAGTCTGTTGAAAGATAGGTCTAAACATTCTTTAATTGGGGAAAATTGTAAATTTTGGGAGAAGGAGGAGGAGGACAGAGAAATAAAAAAAGGTTCTTAGTTCTGCTTTAGATGCTGACGGCTCTTGGAAGTGTCTTTTCAAGAGTAAACTGTGGTTTAAAATTTTAAAGAAGTACTTCCTTGTCTATTTATAGGCAGTCAGATCTACCAGCATCTCATGTCCATATGCTCTAAGACATCAGTTGATTCTAGATATTCTGCAATGCTTCTCTTGTCTGGAGCATTAATGGCAGTCACTATTCCCTTTTGCAGGGCTATTGCCTGTCCTTCAGGATCTGGGTCAAAGGAGCCATGGAGAAGAGTTGGGGAGAGCAGAAAACCAGTTTATTCCAGTAGAGGCTGCAGTGGGTTTTCTGTCTGCTTGTAATGTCATCATAATTTAGAGAAAAATAGTTGTTCTGTTTCACCATACTATTTCACTCTTTAGTTTGTGGTGGTTTTATTTGCTTATGGCAGCATTCTTTTTGTGGCTATGTTGTGTTTTAATACCAGCTGGCAACCACACAGCTGCTCACTCACTCTTCCTCTCCAGGAAGATCAGGGAAAGAGAACTGGAGAGGTAAAAGTGAAAAAATTAATGGGCTAAGATAAGAATAGTTTAATAATTGAAATGAAATAATAAATATATTTTAATGAATAGGAAAATAACAAAGAGTAATAAATAAAACCCAAAAAAGGCAAATTTTGCAATAGAAAACAATTTCTCACCAACAACCTGCCAATGCCCAGCTTCCCCACCAACCTTTCCTCTGCTTCTGTTGCTGAGTGTGATCCATATGGTATGGGATATCCCTTGGGTCTGTCAGGATCAGCTGTCCCAACTATGTGCCCTCCTGAATTCTTGTGAGTCTAGTTTTATCCATGCTTGCTAGCCAAATGTTGTTTAAAAACTGGCTTAGCTGGAAAAGCATTCAGAGTGGGAATGCTTTTCCTTAACTCTGTCTCTACAGAGGCAGGGGTGAAGTTGATCTACTTTCAAAGAGTTATTAATAAAGGTCTCAAAAGTGTATGACTGAATTAAGGTTAGCCTCCTTTCTGCAGGAAAGTGGATCATTTTTCTTCAATCTGTGATTTTTGAAATGCACCGTTTTTCCTGTTTAGAACTACCTGCTGGTAATTCTGCGGTTTGTTTGCAAGTGACTGCAAAACCATGGCACACAGCCCTGTTCCTGCTGAACAGCGTGCCAGGGGAGCACCCAGAGTACAGAAGAAACATCCAAGAAGCTCAGATATTCTCAAAAGCATTGTGGTTTACCTCCTTCCCTTCTATTTGAAAGGAGCAAGTTTTTGCAGGGTTGTATTGATAGCAGATAGAATTACGCCTTTTAGCAGTGTTTGTCTCTATTCCCCATGGACAGTTTCCTGCTTTGCTTGCTCTGGGCTTCTAGGCTTATTTTCTGGAAAATCAAGTCTTAAATGCCCTGCTGAGCTATACTTTTATATAGAGATATATGTATTTAAATCGCACAGACTGTAAATGGAACACTTTACATGTGGACTTGCCTTGAAACAACTGGATGGTATTAAATTTAAAAGCTTCAAGGTAGACTGGTGCCTACTGATGCTCATCATCATTGGTATTTCAGAGGCTTCACTGAGACCTAAGACACTGAGTGTCATCTTTAAATGGATGGTTACATTTATTAAAGTTTTGCTCAAGTGAACACTAAATTTCTTCAAAGAGGGAAGCTGGTGTCTCCTACCGGACATTTTTCATTGCAAAATCTCAGTAATAATGCTGAGCTTTGGTAGTTTCTCTGACAGTGGTTAATGACAGGCTGAAGTGCTTCTAGTGCTGGGCTTCTCTAACTTGGAGCATCTTGTATGTTTGTATTCCTGTCTCTGTGCAGCTTTAAATGTGTGCAGTTTTCAAGCTGTCTGCCAAGATGCACATTCCTGTCAGAAAGCAACATGCTGGTGTCAAAAACTGCTTGTCCAAGGAGTAGTGCAGTGGTCTCGTAAAATATAAATGCAGCGATTAATGTAAAATAGGTTAAAGCAGTGTAAGGTGGGGATTAGCAAATCTAGATACTGCAGTGATCCTATCATCTCCTACAGAGCTGTTGATCTCTTCATTGCTTTGAGGGTGAGACAAGATGTTGAGCTCAACGAGGACCCTGCTGCCTGTGTCGTGTTTTGCTCTGCCTCTGCAGCTGTAACTGACGGAGCTTTAAACGCTTCTGATTCAGGACTGCCTGAACTTTCTAAAGCTGGAGGAGAGAAAATAGAGGGTTTTATTAACAGATGCTTCAGTTTCAACATATAGATGATACAGCATAGCATAAATCCTGGAGGAGCAGTTTTTCAAGAGCATGGGGATACTAGACCTAGAAAAAGGAGTTAAAGGATAAAAAAAAGTCTGTTTTAATTCTTTGCTGCTTTAGACATGGCCAGAAACCCAGTTTCCTGTTCTGCTGGAAAGTTGCTAATGTAATCAACCTTAGACAAAGGAAAGAAATTCTCCCATCCTTTGCTAAAAAACATCTTTGACTTGGTGATAAAATGTGAGGCAAATAGGTTATTGGTGGGACAGCTACTCTGTGTTCGGTAGCCAGAGCTTGAGTGATCTCCCTCCATCAGTACTGATTCCAGCTTCAAGAAGGATTAGTTAGGGAAAAAATAAGAGCTGAATCAACAGTTTCTGCATTTGAGACTAGTTCCCTGTATACACTTTTCTATCTGTAGGTAACTGAAGAGGTACAATAAAAGGCAGTGTGAATACTTGTCTGTCCATGGAAAGCCCCAGGGAATCACACAAAAAGCAAATTCATGATAACTTTAATTAGCCTTTCATTTGTCTGTGAACAGGCTGCTTATTTAGCCTGGGTAAGAAAGTAAGACCTTGGGAAGGGGTGCTTATGATAGTAATTACAAGTCATCTGCCCCTCTTCCCTTCAAAGGTGTGGGAACTGCCACTGTGTACTGAAGTGGGATAGGTTATGCAGCAGTTAAAGGGACAGCTGAACAGGGAGCGTTCTCCAGGCGGTGTAGGGAGTGAGGCCAGACTCTCCAGACAGACAGGATTAGATTAAATGAGGGCCTTGAACTGAGGAGGTGCATGCTTGTCTTCTGGTCTCTCGTACCTGTTGATCTCACATCATATGTGCTCGTCTGATCTCTGCTCCTCTGACCATCTGCATGGAGTCTTGTTTTTACAGAAAAGAGCAAACAGCTAAAGAATATATCATTTTGGGAAGATGTACCTTCCACCAAATACAAGTTATTTTCCTGAAATAGTGCTTCATCTTCCTTCTCCCCACTCAAGAAGCAGAATGAACAGTTTACTGGTAAATCTGTGGCAAAAAGACCTACAATTCTCCCCTTCTTTAATTCCCATTAAAACTAAGAAAGGGGTGATGGATTCCTGTAAGGGATTAATTTTTAAAAAATTACTATTTTTTTTAGCAATAAAAAGAACCCTAAATTGAACAATTGATTAAAAACACCCTAGGGTGGTCTGTCATGTCTGTCGTCTGGTACCTAATTTCGATAATACCCGAAATAAGAGTCTGGTTGCCCATAAAACAAAAATGCAATGCCAATCTACTGACTGTCAAATACAAATTGGATGTAACAGATGACCTGATGCTAGGTGAAGCTTTCAGGGCATGTGCTGCAGCCAAGAGAAATCTGACAGAAGTTGTTTTTGAGTTCCCTTCCTGCTCTTTGCTCTCTTTCTTCACAAAATGTTCAACCTTGACTGAAATGTTTTCTGCCCCACCCCACCCCGAAGGGAAGGCCGCAATATCTGGCAATGCACCTGGAAATATATACAAACAGCATGAGGGAGGAGAGATGAAAAGGAAGCTGATTTTACTCTATCATTAAATTTTAACACTCCTTAGCAGCTTGCCAGCCAAACAGGATTATGCTACCAGATGTCCTGGCAGAAATGAGCACAGCTCTGCAAGATCATAAATCCAAGCAACGTATGGCAGCCCTGCATGTTTAATACTACTGTTAGCAATGCAAAATTTCAGTGTGGAAAGCTCTGGTGGTGGGCAGGATTTAGCAAAGCCAAAATCTTCCCAGACTTAGCTTTAAAGTCTTAGGTAGGGTAATAGCTGCTGCTGGTGGTAGTATGTACTACTCTTTCAGTATTTCTTTTGTCATGTCTCCTAGGCAAAGTACTAACCAAGCCAGTTTAGTCTACACTTTAAATATAGGTGTTCATTCATAGGATCATGTTCTCATGAATCTATGCAAAGGATCAGAAAAAACTCCAGCTGTTGTGGTTTATTTAGTTGTTGCTCTCTCCATGGAAAACAAAAGGCAGTGACTAGCATCCCTTAGTAAATAAATTATTTCTTTAGTGAGGACTTAGAATTGGGCCCACCAATGGGGAGAGTGTTTGTATCCATGGATATGGTTTTTCCATGCTATATGTTGACACCAAACTGTCAGCTGACCTGATCAGCAGTGTGGAAGAAGGGAATTTAAAGAAAATGGGGGAGAATATGTTATTTTATTCTATTGCTGCTAGAAAAAGTGAAGTTTTTATGAAGTATAAAAAGAGCGAGTCAGCTTTTTATCTCATTAAAGAATAATATGAGGATGGATAGTCAGAGGAAAAGAACAAAAGGGACATCAGCAAAGGTAGTTAACTTTGCAAATTGCAGTTAAACTTAAGTGACCAGGAAGTCAAAGACCTAAAAGTAATATGAAGTGCTTTCTTTGCAGATTAATCTTGCTACCCAAGGGTGAAATCTCCCCTCATTCTCCCATATATTCTTTAACTTTTCAAGTTCTGTATCACAGAATTACAGGTGATTCATTTTTGGCCGCATTACTCATTCTGAGCTCATGTTGGTTTTGTCCCTGAGAATAGAATTACACACTAGAGATATTTGCTTGCTCTTTTACTGATATCAGTAGTAAATTACCTCAATACTGTAAAGCCTTGGAAGGCTTTGAGCAGAGTGCTTGTCATCATTCAGCTTTCCTGGAAGATAGGTATGTTAGACCAGTGGTTGTTGCCCCTGGAAAACTCCATTCATGCAATATTCAAGTTTGTCTGTACTAAATCATCTAGCTTCCTAGTATTTGTAATAAAGCTGTTCAGGACTGGTTTACATTGCTATGATTTTAACAATTTAAATTCCTCTGTGACATAAGAGAGAGGGAACTCATGCCTAGATGATGTGTTGTGTCCACTTTTGCAGACAGAGACATTGCATGATTGATAGGTGGCTGAACCAGGAGCCAGTGAAGGGTCATAGCAATGAGGTGCAATTCTAGGCTGCAAAGGTGAGGCTGGCTTTAACTGCTCATGGTTGTTTAGTTCAGAAATCTCTTGCCTATGCTATATGGAATTTACTTGTGTATTCATCTTATTAGCTCAGATTATAACTAAGAAACAGGGAAGTAGGAATTCATTACTCTAGAGGAGCCACATCCTGATGCCCTAAAAGGTGTCATGCTTCTTTTGGTGGTTTGTGTTCCCTGTTGCTGGTACAATCCCATACTTTCTATATACATACATGATTATTGCAGTTTAAGCCTTACTTTTAGATCTTCCTAGTTAAGTAGCAGGACCTGATTTTTTCATTTAAGTAAAGAAATTATGTAGGGGAAAAATAATGCTTGCACAAAATGGAAAGGCAGCATACTCACATACAAAGAAATGAACAGCTTATGAAATTCTTTGAAATCTTCCTCTCTTTACTGTCATGCTTCATAAGCTCTCAAAAAACATGTGGTGAGAAACAGATCTCTTTTTGCTGTATTTCTAATTTTTTTCACTGCATAACATGGCATTTTCATATGTGCACATTGAAAATGAAACTGTTTTCAGTGTGTTATCCCTGATAACCAAGTGTTTATTCAACTACTTATATCTTGTTGGCCTAGATAAACTTCACCTGAGGCCAGCATCTGTTCACTAATTTGTCACCTTTTCTTTTTCATGCCCCTAAGCTGTTTTGACATGAGAGGCTTTGCAAGCTCCATCTCAGGAAGCACCAGCAGCAATATAAAATGCAAGAAAAACAATGTAAACTGAAGCTTTGGGAAAATAAACTTGTGCAATATGGCACTGGTACCATGCTGGATGACAGCCACCCTTGATGATATAAATTTCGTAGCATGTGTAACTGCAAAGAACAAAAGAGTTAATCAGCAACAATACAATATATACCAAATGTTGCTGTATGCAAATATGCATTAAAGTTGTTGCCATGAAAAACTTTTACTACTCATTTTAGGTTCATTTTCTGTTGTTAAGTGACAGAAAAACTGAGAAACGCACCCGGCACTCAAATAATTGCCCTTGTTGCGACACTTGTAGCTGTTTACAGAGAAGAAAATATCATCCAGATGATGAATAAAAACAATGCCTCCTCACATAAATGAAGTAATAAATGGTACACACAGTAATAAATGGTACTATTTTGCTTCTGTTCTCTATTTTTAATTTCCAGTGTGACAGAGAAGTGCAGCTTTTTTCCACTCAGCTTTATAGAATTTATTAAAGAAGTGAGAGGCTATTGTAATCATTAGCAAGATATAGTTTGTGTTTTGTCTTTAAGGTATTTTGTTCTAACTTTGGCACCCTGGCACCACAAGAATTATGGTGTGCTGCCATTGCTGAGTGCATAGGGAAGTCTTCCATCTATCCTGCTTCCTCCTGCACTGCCTAGGTGTGCTGGTCTGTACCAGTTAGGTGGGAAGAGTGCAAGGTGGAAGACGGAGTTGTGTTCCCAAAGCGTGTAAGATGTGGCGGTCTGGAAACCTGGCCTTGCAAAGAAAGGCCAGGTCTCAAAAGTTCTCTCAGTTAACATCTTGTGTTTTCGTGTTACTTTTCTTTTTCTTTTTATTTTCCTGAAGACAGCAGTCCAAAATACAGAGTGCCTTGCATCTGTCCATGACTGGTTTTTGCAGGCTCAGTTCTGAACACCAATTCTCTTTACTATGAAAGCTGATGGGCTAAAGATTTGTTCTTCCATTTTGCAGTTTTCTGTAGCTGGTTGTAGATGAACAATTTCCTTTTTTCCAGTGAAGCTCAGTAGAAGCACTGCAAATGCTGTCCTTTAGTCCTTGTTTGTCAGTGTTTTCTACAGTGGCTAATGTACGCACTTTCATTTTTACTGGAGTTCGGGTAAATTATGCACTTTGCTATGTGAGATTCTTTGTGTGCAAATATGGGAATGCCAATCCTTTTGCTTGAAGTCCCTTTGTCTCCTCCTGCTCTGGGTGTGCTGAGCAGAGGTTATCTCAGCAATGTGCACCAGGTTAGCCTGTAGGCCTGCAGTAGTTTTTCATGAGGGTATGGCCCAAAGTGGCCTCTGCAGAGAGGAAGGTGTATGTGTGTGTAGGCCAAGCAACCAAGCTCTGGTTTCCTCTGGAAAAGGTGGATCCAGCTTCTTGCTTCTCTCAGTTCCATTTTGGGTTTATCTTTGTAATTTATAATGTCATCTTCGTGCTTATTTTAGTTCCTAGCCTTTCTCCGTTGAACTGTTTTTACATTTTAATTGACTAAATCAGGAGACTTGTAGGTGATTAATGTTTTCCCTCTGCAGCTGCATCATCTCGAACAGGCATAAACCTTGCCGTGCCTCATTTACTTCCAGTTCCTTTTCAAACAGACGTGCACTGTTCCCGGACCTTCCTGTCTTTCCTCACCTCCTGTCAGTGTGTGGTGTACCTCTCACTGGATGAATTCATGTGCCAGCTGTGCATCTGTATTTCATGATTTTATTTATGCAGACAGAAGTAGTGTATGAAACCTTCCACATCATTAGTAATAACAGCAATACTCATGTGACAGCTTTTGGCAGGTCAAGTCCTACCTGAATTGTGGTAACAGTTTCAGTACTGCTCCCTCCTAAATGAGGGTCTTCAACAAATACATAAGAAGACTGATTTCCATATCTGGGACATTTGGTGTTGAGGAGTGAAATAAAATGACTATAATTTTTCTTTAGTTTTTTCATAGATGAAAAAAACACTTGGAGTCAGGCTGTTATGAAGCAGCTCTTCCTACTCCTTTCTGTAGAATATCTTGTAGATGAAACCAAAGTCAGTTTTGATATGTTCCACCTATAATTCATCCCAAATGCTAATGGTTTTATTGTCATGATTTCCCCATGTCCCAGCAGATCAAGATTAGAGATGATTTACTATGGCTAGATATAGTTTAAATGTTAAAGGTCATTTACTACAAATTACATGTGGTTTCTTCAGAGATACGAGCGCCTTGTTCTACTTTATGCATTTGCGTAAGATATGATTGTTCACTGATGCCCTTATGGTACATTTTTCAGAGTATGGGAGAACTTCCTTCACATTGAACAAAACAATACGTTTATAATTTAGTGATGGATTGGATTTTAGGCTTGGCATATGCATTTCAATTTAAAAAGTGTTGCTTTCTGTCCAAGACTGCCCAGCTATAACCAGCATTTCTGAAACTGATGCATTCGCTAATCCTGTGGGACAGTTGCAAACTTATCAGTTTTTATAAATTGCTGTCTTTATGACAGGAAACTAGGAGGGGAGGGGTCTTATATCTGAATATAACAGCAAGGAGAAAACAGGGACATAATGACAGATGTGTCCCCAAGTCACTGTTCTCTATGGTGGAAGCAACACCCAGAGCAAGGGTCTTGCTGAAAGATTGGATGCAAGCCATGAGAACTCTATAAGCATCCGGTAAATGTTTTGCCTGGGTAAAGAGAAGACCTCCTGCAGGACAATTAAAACAGTTTTTTTCTTTGTATTGTTTCTGTTCAGTGCTTTCTAAACATAGTAACTATTTTTATATCTTTTGTGGTCATAATAAAAAGTATTCCTTACTTTTAACTGAACATATAATCTGTTGAGAACGATATGAGGATGAGAGGCAAGACATTGTCAACACAGTAGTGAGTCATAAATGGAGGTTCAGTCATGCTTGTAGCATCCAGCCCCCTCAGGCGAGATTGGGATTCCTGGAAGGTTTCTAAGCAGCACAGACTGGCTTAAGAGCTTGTGAGGCAAAGTGCACCTCCTGGTCCAAGTGTACCTGGGGGGACCCTTAGCTTCCACTGAGTTTGTGGAATTCTCTTAACATTCATGGCTGAATTGCTGATGTGAAGTATCTTTTAATATGACCAGGAGTATTGAGGCATTTGTCTGAAGGGCTATAGCTCATGCCAATGCTTTCAACTGTTGTTGCTTATTCTATAAACATGATAAGTTAAGGGCCAAAGCTCAAGGCTGGTACAAAATGTTTAATGTGGTGCAAAAAAAGGCAATAAAAATACATAGTTTGTCTAAATGCAATAGTTTTAAAATTCAAAGCACTACAAAATAAAACTTCTAAAATATTTTGAAGATTACATTGTATATTTTGCTTTGTAGGTTTTGGTTTTTACTGCTAGAAAACAGTTCTTTTATAATCAGCAATTGCTTGTCCTATGTGTTAAATAGATTGATGAAATGGGAAGGAGAAATGGATGTGACTTAGTCCTTTGCAAGGCCTGTAAAGCTCACATGTCCCTTACACAGCAGATGCTCTAACTGAATATTATGAATTGCACTTGTAAAGCCCACTTTCTAATAGATGCCTCTCTTTTGTTTTCCTCTACTCTTTTGCAGCAAGTGACGGGCAGAAGTTTTGGTGAGAAAGATTTTCGTTCCGGATTAGAAAACGGCATTCTTCTGTGTGAGTAAGTAATGCTTACAGTTTTGAGCCTTGAATACAATCTTGACTAAAGCAGAAAACAACTTTAGCTAGTATGTCCCAATGTTGATTTCCTTTTGAGAGTTTTGACATTGTGCACAGTGGTATTTCACTGCAGTATAATTTTGGTGCCAAAGCTATTGTTATGGTGAGGGTTGAAATGTGGCTTAAAGAAAACAGGTTTTACAAAGTGCTTCAGTCACTCCACCCCAGATCCTTAGCTGAGTTATGTAAAACAAAAAAATATTATGTTTGTTTTTTGGTTTCCTTTTATTTAATGTTGTTAACCACAGATTGGCAAACGGTGTTCCACACCTGCCTCTGGATGTCTCTGCTACAGTGAGGCGTTTTGAACCAACTCCAAGTCTGAGTGCTGTCAGGAGTTAGCCATCTGAATACCATCAATACACAGCTGCTTTAATAGTTTCTGGAAAGGTTAGGTATCCTCTAAATTTTGCCTAAAGGTGTGTTTCAATGACGTGTTTTGTAATTTTTGGATGAGAGACACAAGTTAGCTTTTGCACATTTCTCTCTGTAGTTCTAATGGCTAGTTTTTAGGAAGAGGCTTCCAAAACCTTGTTGTAGGTTTACATGCCAAAGCTGGTGCCTTCTAAGAGCAATTTGGAAATGTGCTCTAATGCCCTTAGTCCTTTGAAAATCAGGTTGTCAGGCATTTGGGAGGATCTGCTGATCTGAATCACCTGTTTGGACCAATTTCTTTCTCTGGATAGGCAGGATTGACACTGAAGTTGATAAAAGCTGTCTTTGCACACCAGAATGATGAAGCTTGTGCAGAACTTAATCCATACTTTAAAAGGAGATCTCCTGAGATGTGTAGGTGGACAGTTGCAGCTATTGGTAAAGTTTTATACTATTCCAAGTACTGGAACTTGGAAGCTGTTTTCAGCAGTAGAGTTGAGCTAATATCCTGTAACTCAGCTCTAGGTAGCTTACCATAAATCTGAAACCTACTTGTGTAAATACTGTTATATGTCTCACTGGTGTCATTAATCAGACAGCTTGAACTTTAGCTTTTAAAGGTGAAAAAATATAAAGGAAATGATGTGATCTATTTTGATTGTAGTTGCGTGTCTTTGCTGAGAAGTGGCTTTGGGAGGAGGGAAGTAGTTGTTATTGTTGATCAAAAGTTGTGTAACTCAGAGCATACCCTCTTTGTATTCAAGGGTTGCCTCTCACAAAATCTTTCTCCTCTGTGTGTTTAAGGGAAGTGCTGTGTGCTGAATCACTTCTCAGTGCTCTTTGAATGTTAAGGTTGAATTGTGTTGTATGAAAAGCAAGGGATGTGGATTTCAAGATTAGATTGTAATCTTATCTGCAAGTAAGCAGAGGTAGTCTGATTTAAATGCTGTAAATCTTTAAGATGGAAGGCTTAACTAACTAATGTTTTCCTAATGAGACTAATAAATATGTATTTCTTAGAAGGTTGTGAGCTCCGGTAATCACCAGGTCAAGGGACTGCACTTGGTTATATTATGTAACTGTTCTGTGGTATTGGGCAGATTGCTTGTCCTCATTTACCTCATTTACTTGTGCAAATCAGCCTGAAATCTTAAAAGCCACAAAGTTTGTATTGCATCTTGGTCTTGGTTAGCGAGCTGTAGCTAGTATGTAAAACTCTATTAGGCTACATAGCATTAATGAGAAAGCCACCAAATAGCCTTCAAGTTTGGTTTCTTGATGACAAAAAAACTGTAGCACCAGCAGTAGAAGTGTACTCCTCACTGGTTCCAAGTCCACTGTAAAATAGAAAACTCAACAGAAATTTTTGGGGCTAACACTGAGAACTTCTAGAGTATCTTTAAAAAGTACTTTGTCAAGTGAAGTCCTAATAGTTAATTTTTTATCTGTTGCTCAGTGAAGAAAACTGTAAAGCTCCCACAAGCAATAGTGTCCTTCTAGAAAATTTTTTGTGACTTAGGGGAAAGTTACCAGGGTACTTAATGAAAAAAATGTAATGGTATACAAGCTTGCTCTTAACTCCCTTCCAGTCTATTGTGCTTTCATTGCAGCTGACTTCAACAAGTAGATGAAAACCTGATCTAAGTCTCTGACAACTTCAGAAACCAAGAAATAAATTATACCTTTCTTGGTTTCTGAAGATGGAAGAACTCATTGTTTTTGGTCAGGTTTTATCTGATTTGTTGAAGTTTTAGGGAGAAGCAAACTTACCTCTGTTTTTATCCACAGGACTGGACTCACTGCATTAATTGGCAACTCATAGCCAGACACTTGTGTAGGTGATGTCCATGTGAAAGTGGAATACCTGTGCTTAATTTCAGGGTTTTCCTCCCCTGTTGTATTTTGTGAGGAAGGCTGAAAGTAGGCTTGGGCTCTGAGGGATCCCAACAGCTAGTGGATGGAAACTGCTGTCAGGAGTAGGGACACAGACAGCATGCCTTGAATGTCACAAACATATCTCAAGCTACCTTCTGGCTTCGCAGGTGTTTTGCAGGAGGGAACTGGGAAGTTACCATGCCAGAGTCCGTTCCCCAAAGAGACTGGTCTGTGCAAAAGAGTGCAGGGGGAGTCTTTGTCTCTTTAGCAGGATTGTTTGACCCTTATACACAGTAATGCCAGGCCAACCTCCACTTTTTTGGGATCCACTTGATCCCAATCTCGACATCCTAGACAGCGTACAGACACAAGCAGACATCACTACACTGGTTATAAATGATTCATTCACATCTAGCAACAATCCACATATTTTCATAAATGAAAACGAATGCCAACTGTGCAATGCCAAAAGCTCAAGCCCTTGGGATGAATGTGTTGTGGAGCACCATCCTGACTAGCGGAGCAGTGCAGATGGGTATGCTTGCCACAGGAACCTGCAAGCCTTGCACCTGCTTCTCTGGTAGAGTTTGTGCTGTGGCTGGTATTTCAGTCTGGCCTCAGTTCGAACTTTATAGCTTGACGCACTCAGCTGAAGAGCTGAGGGGCATATTTAAACAATGCAGGATGCCATAAAGCAACAAGTCAACAGATGAGAGCAACACAAGCCCTTTCTTCTCTCTGGCTGTTCGAAAGCCCACTTGTGCAGCTGCCCAGACAGTGGTGACTCTAATTGTTCACCCAGCTGTGCTGAGAAGCCAGTGACTATGACTTCTGTTTGTCTGAAATGAGTTCATGTTTTTTTAGCATAGCTGTCTGACATCAGTGCAGATGGTGATTTCAGCAGGGATATAATAGCTGTATAGGCAGAGGCAGTTCTTGCTCTGTTCATGCTTTGTGAATTAAATTCTCATATGAAAAGACTGAAGAGTTTCTGCATGGGTGGGCAAATATGCTTTCCTGGGGTCATGGTTGAAAGCTATATGATGCAGGAATACAACACCAGTAGCAGGAAATATTCCTGGAAATCCCCTATTGCTGCTCCAGCACATGTTCAATTTTTTTTCTCCCTTGTTACATAGCTTTAATGTTTAGGTTTGACCCAGATATGATAAGAAGCTAGAGGATTAATCAGAAATAAATTAGATCTGGTTGTTGCAATGCTTAGGTGCTCTTATTCTATGGATTCAGGCATCTGAATGAAGGTTGACTGCCAAAAAAAGTGCATATCCTGTCTCTCTGTCTGCCTTGCTGGTTTGGGTGGTTCTGTTGCATTTTTTTGAAACAGCAGGTAAGGAAGTGAAGGTTGCTTTTGTTTCTGACCACACAACAATTGCTATAAATAAGTTTAAAAATAATTATTAGAAGAAAAAATCATCTCTTGCTGCAACCTTGACCAGTTGTTTCTGCTCTAATATTCTTGCAAATATGTTTTCAACTTTTTTACCATTCTCCTTGCTGCCCACCTCCCCTTGTCGAGCTCTGCTACTGCCGGATTCCTTCCTTCACATTGGTCATTCAGTAGTTAAAGAGGTCTCTGTAGGGATGTGAGACTCGAAAAATCTGAGTTAATTGCTTACTTTGATACAATTATCCAAACAGGATATATCCAATATATCTCTAAGAACTTCTGACATGAAATTGGAATTGTATTTTCTCTCAAGCTGTCTCTGGAATCAAGCAATCCAGCCACCCTGAAAGTTTGTATTAGTAGTAATGAGATTCTAACATCAAGTACAGGACCAGACCATAAAGATGAATAACAACAACTATTGGGATATGGATCCTGGGCAAAAGACCTTAAACAATGAACAAAAACTGAATCCAGCTGGATATTAGCAGAAATTATTTGGCTTTGCAGTAGAGTCTAACAACGTCATGATTGTGTGTAATACCTTGAGTTCTGTATGTAAAACAGTTTAGCTGCATGTCTCATTTATGTGTATATTAAAATCAATTTATAGCAGTACATGCAGGCATAATAAGTCTGATTTTTCTCAAGCATGAAAGTTCTAACAAAGTTTTACACTTTTTCTCCTGTAGGACAATATATAGGAAAGGGAGTTCTTTTCTGCTGTGCATACTTGAAATATATGCTCTTAAAAAGTAAGAGAAAGCATTTAGATTTTATTTTTAAATAAAAAAGATGAGAAATTAGTCATGCACATATATTATTTTAATAGTGTTTAAAGAAAATGTGAAGAGTGGCTATAAATCTGAGTGAACTGAAAGTGATTATGACCAAGAATTACTTAATGGAATTTATCATTTATTCTGTCAAAAGAATTATTTTCTTCCATCAATAAGAAATCCCCTTAGCTTGTGTTCTTCATGTTGTTGGTGATGAATGAGCTGCATTTTCTCAAAGAGGAGTTTCTTTGGATATGCATCCTGGTTCTAGTGCATCTGCCCAAGCTTTGGGCTGACATGAATGCAGTTTTCAACAAGGGCTGGCTATGTGCCAGATCAGTACAAGTGCAGAGCTGTGGAATAATAAAACTTTTGTGCTCCGAGTCAGTGATACCGTGAGGTATGAAGAACAGCCTTTACTGTATATATGGTGTTTCAGTCGTTCTTCTTGCAAGTTAATGTCACTTATGTCATCTGGTAGGGGAAAACAAATAGTCTTTGTAGGCTATAGGATTTTTCAGATATATCATTCTAATTGTCTGTTAGTGTTATGGGCCTGGCATCAGTTCAGCACTTGGCTGTGTAGTGAACAGTGGAGAAGTCAGTGGATGCCCAGCCCTTATGCTTAATTAGTATTTTGCTTGACTTTCCTATTCTTGGAAACTAATAAGGTATTTGAGTTTCATAGGCATATTTGAAATTTTGAATGTGACCCATGCTTTGAGGTGAGAAGGAATTGGTGTTTTCCTGTGGTTTTCAGGCTCCGTGCTGTAAAGCCAAAACATTATCAGCATCATGAATTTGGCATGTCTCCAGGTTTGAGAGATGGGCCCCAAGGCTCATTAAGCATTAAGGTTTAGGTTCATGTGAGGACATTTGAAACAGTTTTATATGAATACAGAGTCCTTAATCTGTAAGTTTTATTGCTGTTTCATAATGAAGAGCTATTTATTAATATGGTTTAGATGAGGGGCCAAAGGTAACATAAACCCTAATGCTAAGCCTGTGATGAGAAGAGGGCAATAGCCAGTGAGGGGCATGCGTGAACAGACAGAATGACCTGTCTTTGTATTTATGTTTTTTAAAAAATGCATTTCAGCAGACTAAATAGTAGAGCTTTTTCACTGATGCTTGGTTATTGACAAGGCAGGAGACTGCGGAACATTGATCCACCCAAAAGGAATGTTGCTCAAATGCAAGGAAAGGTAATCCTGTGAGAAGTTTCAGCTTTTCAAGCGTGTATGTTTAAGAAAGCATTTTTAGCAATTTTAGAAAGCATATCCATGGCCATTGCTACTCAGCGTAAAAACTACGCATGAATTGTAAATTTATAGTACATGAGATGCTTTTCACATCATCAGCCCTTGTGATTACAGGTTCTGTATAAATAGCTTGTAAAGTTACTTACAATCTTCCCTGTTGCCTTTCTTGAGCTGTTTGCAAGGCCTTTTGCTCATATTCTTAGTTTTTGACAGAGGAAGACTCATGCAGTCCTGTGTTTGGAATATTGTTTTCTCAATACTATGTATTTGCATAGATCTTTATTTACTTTATACATACTAGACCGGACTGTGAGCCCTTTATAAGACAAAGTCAGTTTTGTCCTGCTTGTTAAAAAAACACCTTGTTCGTCTGATTCTAAATAAATGATGTCAGGGGCATCATTAGCAATCACTCAAGAATGTTTTCCCAAAAATATTTTTGTGACCTCAGGAACATGTTTATATTTTGAAACTTCTTTGCCATGTCTTTTGCAACAAAATATTTTGACTTTTCATTGTTCACTGTTTCAAGGTGATTTGTTCATCTTTAAGACTAATAGTGGATTTTTCTGTCCTTTTCAAATTTTTGGGGGCATTTTGGAGCTGCCACTAGAGCATGAGTTAAAAATATGTGGATACTGAAGCTGTCTAGGTTAATAATTATCAAGTGCTGAAAGACTGCTTGTTTGAATGTAAGTCTGTAAAACTTAATTTGAAGAGAGAAATGTCTCTGTGAAGGTTTACTGTGGATAGAATTTCCTGAATTCTCAAATATGAAATGCCCTTTGACTTTTGGATGAGATCATTAGTCAGCTTTTCTTTTTAGGAATATGATCTGTTACTTGAGCAAAGAGCTCTGTTGGATACCTCTCCCTCCAGCCTGGATTGATCTGTGAACACACATCACTTCAGCCTTTCATTTCTCCCTTTCTGAAGTTCATTCTCTGAAAATGCTTCTCTTCCATTTCCTCCTAGAATCAAGGTCTTTTTGGAGGCTGGGATTTGGCAGCCATCTTCTGAATATTTTCTTAACTGATGCTTTCTTGCAAGAACTTCATGGGCAATTTATTGGTGCTTTTCCTTAGATCTTTTATCAACTGTTGCCTGAAATGCCTTTTCTTCCTGGCAGAAGTTTTTCAAATTCTTAACTCATGATAGAAAACTCCAGAAAAGTCTAATAAATTAGTCACACAGTGGCTAGCACTGATTTCAGCTTGTCTGTCCAGCTGTGGAGATACCTTATCTCCTAGAATGCCAAGCCTTGGGGACAGCATGAGTAGAGCAATTGATTCTTCCCGTACCTACGAGAGCTGTTTTTTGTCAGGGGAAGGAAGTGACCTAACTTCTCCCTGTGTTTGGGACTAGAGCAGCTTTCCACTTTCATCATGCCCTTTTGTTTCTACAAGGTAAGACAGGTCTAAAGTTTTAGCTTCTCTGCAGTTTTAGCTACTGCACTTCATTTAACAGGTGGCTACTGGAGAGTCCAAGCCAGCACTGGACACAGGGGAAGGGGAGGATGAATGTCTGGTTGCTCCAGGGGAGATGTAGATATTGGAAAAAATATCTATATCTGATATTTCAAATATCGGATATTGGAAAAAAATTTTCTCACCGAAAGGGTTGTAAGGCGTTGGAACAGGCTGCCCAGGAAAGTAATTGAGTTACCATTCCCAGCAGTGCTGGGTTAACAGTTGGACTTTGTGATCTTTGAGGTCTTTTCCAACCTTGATTACTCTGTGTTGGACTGAAAATTATAAGAGAACTTTGAGAAGAACAGAGGACTGTTCTGACTCAGGACAGATGCATAAATGCTAGGGGTGATGGGCAGAAATCCCCACAGAGAGCTTGAAGGGTCTCAGAGTAGGTCATATGTATATGTAGAAACTCAGGCTTTGTGGATGGAGCCTGAAAATTCTTAGTGGCATCTTGGTTTGGGTTATTGTCTTTTGGGTGTTTGGTGGGATTGTTGGGATCACTCAAATGAGCCAAGGATTAGGGTTAGGACTGAGGAAGAGGGCACAGGCTGGAGCTGCAGATGCAGTTTGGACTGCCAGAGGAAGCTATGTGCTGCAGGTTTTCTCTCCTGGAAACTCTTTGGACTGGAACATGACTGGGGACAGGAGGCCCAGGGCAGCCAAGTCTTTTGGTTAAGATTGATGGGGTAAGAAAGTGTGGGACTGCAGTTGTCAGGGTTTCTAGGAGAAGGTGTGGGTTAGTGTTTTTTCTCACCTGCAGAGTCTGTCCCTTGGGCCATGGCCGAGGATCTTGTGCCAGGTCCCCAATGCACAATGGGGATTGGTCTTGTTTGCCCAGTATCTCAACAGAAACCTACCAGAGCTGATAAAACTTTACGTATCAAGACACAGGCTCTAGGAAAGTCTAAATTGGCACAGAAAATTTAGGTTGTGTATACACGCCTATGTCAGAAGAGGTGTAGTTAGTGGATTTTTGCGAAGCGGGGATGGACAGTAACTGTGAGAGTGGAGGCAACCACTGAGGCACTGCACAAACAGCACAACTTTTCAGCTGGCTTGGTAGCAGAGCAAACTTAAACAACTCAATGTTTTCGCATTTGGATTGTTGCTCTAGATGAGGCAATAATTCAGAAGCAGTCAGTCTGCTCTGGAAGAAACCTCCTCTGTAGCAAGCAAGTCCTGGGGGGTTTGGTGCCAGACTGCTTAGAAATGTTTCCAATAGGAGACAAACTTTTTAATAATAATTTTAATTTCTTCCTCAGGGTTTTCCATCTTGCCCCATCCCATTTCCTCTCTCTTCAGCCTCCAAATGATGACCTAAAATGTTGTTTGTTCCCTACTCCTTTCCTTCCTCTCAATTTATCCTTCTCCTGTATTTCACAGGGAAGTCTGTACAAGCCATTTTGAAGATTTATTTAGAATGGCTTTTGGCATTTGAAGTTTCCAATAAGAACTCTTTATTTTGCCTTCTATTATTCCCTATTACTTTTAATCTGCACCTGCAATATTGGTTATGGTGCTGACGCGTTCACGTTTGAGTAATAAAGAAAATGGGATGCTTTACCTAATATATTCTTTTTTTCCTGGAACAGAATCAGCAGACTAAGGATTAAAATCACAAGAGAGCTACAGTATTTGGAAATAAGTCCTCTGGCAAAAAAAAAAAAAAAAAAAAAAAAAAAAGAAAAAGATATCTTAAATTGCCTGGTGTAGCAGCTAAATGGAAAATAGTAGTTCTACAAAGTTGCTGTGATGTGAGGTTAAAAAGTACCATAGTATCTTCTGGGAGGAGAAAAAAGTAATTTTTTTTCCATCTGTGAAATAAAATAATGGTTCTGGAAGACAGGCAATTCTTTTATTGCTGTTCCCTTCATCTAATGGGAAAAAGTGATTTTTTTGTAAATAGAACTATATTAATTCATTTGTTTTTAGACATTACTGTTAGATTCTACCTTAAGCAGAAGAGGAATAGTACATCTGTCTGTATGAGCTTGGGTTACAGAGTTTTTAACTTCAGGAATATTAAAAAAATACCCCCAACTCCCAAAAGTATCGCTCATATTTGTTTTGATGCTACTCCCAATATATGATGGTGTTAGAGATGTGGAAACTTCAAGAATTTAATAACATGCATACAATTTAGGATAAGTGGCACAGAAGTTTTACTAACTATGATCATAGGAAACTGAGAAGAGCATCTCCCACTCTGCTAACCTCTTCTGTCCAAGTGATTGCAGAAACCCAACCTATATACTGTTTCAGGGAAAGGGAAAGAGGTGTGGAAAAGTGATCATTTCAATGTTCATAAAGCCAGATGTTCACTCCAGGAGGGATGAACACCTTCATGAGCTTGCTTGACACAGTCCTAAGGAATCAAGCAACAAATAATGTGCCACTATGGAGAGATGGCTCTGGGGGGAGCTTTGAGCAGTGGCACACCGCCTGCTATCCTCACTCAGAAATAGGGAGCTGGAAACCATCATGTACTCTTAGCTTTTAGTTGAAAGGAATATTCTTTTTGTTTGGATAAACTTCTCAGCCAGACCTCTCAAATATTAAATATTAATAATTGTACGACCACAGTAAGCTGCCAGAGGAGTCTGCTCTTGAATGGAGCCCATGAGGCCCAAAATGAGGTTGCTCTCTTTGATAGAGCTATTCTAATTTTCAGAGAGTTTTAAATTTAAGCAGACATCATTTTTTCTCTTCAAAGATCTTGCATTTTAAGTCCATGTCTTGAATTGATGATTTTCTTCCCAGTGGATGGAACCGGTTGAATATTTCTTTGGATAAAAGGCATTATAATTTTCTCTTGGGGAAAGGGTGGTGAAGACACAGTGTTGCAACAGGATTTTACAATTACTATCCCTCACTTTTAGAGGCTTGCTCATTTTTTTGAGTATTGTAACAATGAACCATGTCAGCACATCTAATAGCATGCTCATGGGTGGTGAGGAACTTGGATTTGGGGGGTTGCTAATCTTTGGACACTGAACAGTGTTCAGCTGTGGTGTCACTGGCCTTACTGTGTTTTCATGATGAGACGGGGGGTTTATGAATTCCCTTTTTATTTGTCTTTTCTCATTTATGATTTGTGGGGCCCTCCATTCAACACAATATGTGTAAGGATGGCATTTAATTTCAAGTTAAGATGAAAAAAAAATAGGCCACCCATAAAGTGTACATACTTTCTCACTTTCCTGCAGTGCAGAAACTGCCAGACCTGGATACCTTCTGTGTTTCTGCCCTCAGGCCCTTCCAGGCATGACCTGCTGGTATACAGTTAAGGATGCTGATGTGTCAAAATTCACCCAGAATCTGTCTGGGTCACTGATATAGTCTAGATCAATTTAGAATTTAAAATAAATACTATTGCATTACTGTGCTGTGGACATTCATTCTAGTCTTTCTTCATTTCAGTGATTGAATTTGTGTGTCCATCTATGTTTTCAGAAGGGAGAAAGGGGAGATTCTTTTTTTCCAGTCACACTGAAATCCTTATGTGCTGGGGGAAAGTGTTTGATAATTTGTATTTTGTGACTTACCACTCATAAAACACTTCTTTCTCATAACAGGTTGCTGAATGCGATAAAGCCAGGATTGGTAAAAAAGATCAATAGACTACCGACACCCATTGCAGGTTTGGTGAGTATATCAAATGGAGGAAGATATTTCAGTGCTGTTTTTGCACCTTGACACTGACTTTGTGATTCAGATAGCAGTTAATTTTGTAATTTGAACTCTTCTAGCCTAGTAAACTCAGACAGTCCCTCTGAAATCTGAATGCTCTGTGTAGTCATCTTAAGACCTTTCAGTCTTTTTTTTCCAGAAGTAGGCAGTATTCAAGTGTCAAGGTATATTTTTAGAGGAAGATGATTGTCTTGGTTATATACCACCTCTCAGTTGTGGCACTAGCTTTAGAAAAACTGGAATGCATGCATTAGAAGCCACCACCACAAAAAGATAGTTTTTGGAAAGGAAGAAAACTGTACTTGTATATTTTGTCTCATTTTCCCTTTCCCCAAAATACCACAGTCTGCAGATAACATTCATTGTGGGACTATCTGGGGAACTGTTTCATGTTGACTTTAGGGGCAGAGCAAAATCTGGCCATACTGTGTTGTAAGCAAGGAAGACCACAGAGGATGTGCCGACAGCTCATGGGCTGTCAGGAGCGCTGGGTGCTCAGGGCGTCGCCTCAAGTGGTGACACAGTCCTGTGCTTGCTGTTGGGGCAGAAGGTGGGGGTGTGAGTGCTTGCTGGGTCTAACAGGATTAGCCACATAGAAATATGGCTGTATTGATTTTACCTTCAGTTGTAATTGGGAATAAAAGGGTCCTGGAGCACGTGCAAGGTGGCCATCCTCTGTTTAGACTCATCATATATATACATTGTTCCTTTGTGTTCTGGCACTGTTCACATCGTGGCTTGTACAAGATTCAGAATACATTACCTTTTGATAGCTGACGTTAGCATTCCTTTGTATAAATGGCATTAAAAAGTTTCAGTGTATCAGAAACCATGGTATATTTTCTGTTAAATTAGTTCTGTAATGTTGTTGCATAGCCTTTGAGGCTGGGTCTTTCAACATGTACATTGACAAGGATATTTCTGCATGAATACTGCCTGGTTTTAGAATGATTTTTGATCCCCACCACACTTTCTATAAAGTTTCCTTGAGTGCCTTTCTTTTGCCTCTAAAACCTATCTAGTTTTATTTCTTTGCAGTCCTATTTGAAAGGAATATTTGATATAAACAGCTGAAAAAAGTACCAGTAGTGCAGCTTTCTTTTCCTTGGCTCGCTTTCAGGAAAGACTCAATTTTTGTTATGACTGTTTTAAGAAGCTGATATTGAATTACATTGGGTTTTTTCCTTATTCATATGTAAAATCCCAATAGTAAGGTGGTTATTGTGGAAGGACATAGAAAAAAGTCATTATGTGTGTGTATTTTTCTCATTCCTTGAGATAAAGCTCTCTTGCAAGATGTGTATCTTCAAAGCATTATGAAAAAAGAAGTTTTCAGGCTACTAATGATAGAGCAGATAACTTTTTTAGTGTTGTAAAGTGACTTTATTACCTCTGTACCTGTGTCCTCTGATTTTCTTTTTTTGTCCTCTTTTTCTTTACTTTTCTAAATATTTTTTCCTAATAAATAATTAGGCTATTAAAAAAGCTCACTGTTTCTGAGTTCTTGCACATTACCAATGGATGTTTTAATCTACTGTTCTGTGAATAAATTGCTCCCAACGAAACAAACTTTCAGAATTTCCCCTTGCTTTCCAAGATACCTGGTTCCATACCTGCTGACTTTTGTTGCCATTTGTAGTTACAGTGGTAAGTGGCTGCTTCAAGGATTGCATGTGAATTTAAATGTTTAAGTATTCTATCTAGACTGTTATGCTTTTTTATGGTGTATTATTTAAAAGTACAGCCATTAGGGGCATGTTTTAGCACAGGGTGTATCCTTTTATTTCCACTTACCTGTACCATGCCTATGTGCCTGAAAAAAAAAATTTAAATATTGACGCTATGGTCCAGAAGCAGTTATACCTCCTAGGCAGTTGACCCCATGTGAGAGACATTCCTTTATTAGTTGCCAATTTTTCTTTATTATCTTAGTTTTGGTTGGATTGACATACTAAATAGTTGCTTCTTTCCAGTTATTTCACCCCAGTGAGTGTGATTTCCTCAAGTACAAGTAGAAATGCTGTGAAAGCTTCAGTACCTTTTCTTCCTTGCATGAGATATGTGCTTTTAAATCCTAGATGCTGCTTCTGTCTAAAAAGTGTAATCTAATTATTGTAACAGAATTAATTTCTTTCCTGTATCTGATAGAATAAGTATTTATTTCACTAGGAGAGACAATAGGTATGTTTTCTTTTATACACAGTAGGAGCAAAAACTTATGAGTAACTGTGGAGTATTCAAAGTGCCTTTTGTTTTATCTTTAACCTCCAGAGACACAAACAGTTATGTAGCTCTACAAAATGTCTACTTAAGTCTAATTCACTGGATGATAGTGTATTTTTCTCCTTTGTTATGGTAAGGAAAAATTAGGAAGTATCCTTTGTGGAAAGAAAATAACAGTGAACTTGAAGCCCATATCAGACACATGCTGAGGTGTTCACTTGGGACTATTATCAGGTGTAAAAATTCTGCCTATAGTTCATGTTTGAGTGACTTCTCACAACACTTCTATAAGTATTATGTATAACTGGTTCAGTGTTGACAACTGAATTCTTCAAACGTTTCCTGGCATTTAAAACTAGATGAATCTACAGTTACTCTGAAATTCTCACCAGTGACTTGCTCATGTATTTTAAGAGGGAAGAATTTATTTGCAGATCTTGCATACCAGAACACCAATCATTTAAGTAAAATGTATTGGTTATAGTTCTGTGGTGTTAAAGTAAGAACTCAAGGATCTGAACACCACCATACTTAGCACAGGCCATATAAATACATAAAGATGATCTCTGTCTAGTTGCAAATCTAAGTCAGGATGTGGATTGTATGCAGCATTACATATAGAATTACATATGTTCAGCTTGGCAGGCTTGTTTGTAACTTGCTTTGATCTCCAGAAGTGCTGAGTGCTTCTGTTATCACAGCAGAAATGATACATTGCTTTAATGAAAGAAAATGTAGGACCACTGCTTTGGTAGTCAGACTTACAGTATTCATTCTGATTGTTTTCTCATTATTTTCCAGTATTCATTGATCTCAAAAGCTTGTGCTCCCACCAAAAAGGAAATTCACAAAGCATTCAAAGAAAATATTAGACCTAGGTACGAGTAACAGGCTTTACTAAAAGCCTTGTTGCCAGAAGAAATTTTCTCATGTGAAAAATTGATACTGAGCATCTTTTTTCTAAGTCTGTCAGGTTTCTAGCACCATCATTTTATGTATTTAATTGTATGAGGCTGGAGAAGTATTTTGGCTCAGTTATTAATTAAAAAACCATCTGGAGCTGCAGAAGACTTGCAAAGATGTATTAGAGTACAATGAATATAATTAAGTGACCTTTACAAAACCAGCAATTTTTTCAGTGAGTTGCTGTTGGTTTCTTTCATTTTGTAAGACATTCATAGTGAATACAACTAATTTTTAAGGTTTCTACGAATTGTAACTTTGTACCTCCATACCTTATTATCTGTTCTATGAAAAACCATGACCATAAAAAAAACACCATTACCAGCATCACCGTAAATAAGCTTTGCTCTATAATACTAACCACTGTATGTTGACTTTCTTTTTCCCTTAAAAAGATTCCAGCTTTTGCTTCCTGTCCCTGAGTAATGTCACTCTGTGAGAAAATAAAAGGTTTCTGCCTTATCTTTTGTTTGACAGGATTTAGGGGAGTTTATAGCATTACTTCAGTTCCTTGAACAATCCCCACAGGAGCTCAGACACTTACTTCAGAGGCTGTGTGAACGGTTCTCACATATAATAGGAGGAAGTAGTGAAGACAAAGATGGAGAGATGAACTTTAGCTTGGATCTTGGCTCATGTTTCAGCACTACTGAATAAAAATCTGTTTACTGTGGCATCCAGTTTTCAGTTTGTTTATGGTCCTTAACTTTGTGACATATGTAGGATATAGCACTGGAAAAAATAGACCTGCAGAAGTCACCTGGTTGCATGGTTATTGCACCAAGATGAACAGAGCCGTAATGTGCTGCTTAAGAAAGCTTGTTCTTTTGAAAGCAAGGTTGTTGGGGTTTTTTTCCCTCATTATTTTCCCAGGAAGTTTCTTTTGGCAAAGTGTTCTCTGAGAGCTTGCTATTACCCTTATTAAGAACAGCTATCTGTCTGCTGGTGCTGGTAGTTTGTTCTTATGCTGTAATATTGCACAAATTGCAGGTTTGGGGTTTTTCTATCTTATATGCTATTTCAAAGAAATGTCATCCTTATGTTATCTTTCAAGAGTTTGCTCTACTAATTAAATTCAGCAAATGATATCTTGTTTCTTCATGCAGGTATGACCCTCAAAATAAAATTACAAGACGTAAATAAAGTATAGTGTGTTTCACGCCGTTAAAAATAATTAGCAAATACAGAGAAATACACAAAATTTTAACAGACATGCATTATTTTTATCACTCTTTTAGTTCATACCTCCTTGTTACTAATTTTTTCTTGAAAAATGATCTTCTTGTTTTTTGCTTTTAAATTTATCACTCTCCTTTTAATTCTAGTACTTTCTGGAAAGAGTTTGTTCCTATTGTAATAGATAGATACATAATATATGATAATTTGTTTCCTTGTTTTGTACTACCATTCTCTGCTGAACATATTAATTTCCCAGTACAATTGTATTCATAAAAAAGTCTTGCTGTGTAAGTTGTTGTACATGTGAAGTAAACAGAAGCAAAATTTCCTGACTATCTAAAAACAATAAGTTCTTGGCACTCACACTCCAAAAGCATTTTTGTGAATGTTGACAGAAAATAAAGTGTCAACAGCATAGCAAAATACTGTGCAAAGCATTTTGCCATGTTTTCTGTGGATCTTCCTCGCTAAGTAATAATTGGTTTCCTTACACTTCTTGTGCCTGCTTTCAGTTCTGAAATCTGAATGTTTGACTGATGCAATATTTAGGGTCTGGCCACTAGTTGAGAGCAGCACTGTGTGCTTTGGCTCATCACATAGTGTAATTTATATTGAATTTCTTCACTAAAGCAAGAGTATCCTTATAAAAAATTAATGGTTAGTATTGTGTCCTTGTATTCTTTGTGTTGTTTGGGTTTTTTACTCCCCTAGCTTTCTAGACTGCCTTCAAATGGATTTTTCATTTAGATTTTTTTTGCCTTGGGTGTCATCTGAGCTAGACAGAATTACCTTATAAAATTCCTGTTTAATTAATTTAGCTGTATCTTGTATTCATAAGTTACACAAAGAATATAAAAGCAAACTAAGAGGTGTTTCTTAACCACATTGTTTGTAAACATGGTCTGTGGGGAACAATCTGCAGTGAAGCTGTAGTTAATTCATCGCAGGAGAGGAAAACAGCCATCAGTTCAAATTTGGCAGGAAGCACAGGGAAAGCAGTATTGGGGGAAAATTAGATGCAAACAAATAAAAACTGAAAGTTTATATGGAAATTCAGCTAATTTACTTTTTTAAAATGGATTGAAGGTTTTTATTGCTTCCAACTAACCATACAAATACTGTCCAGGAAGCATTGCTCTCTTGCCATTTAAACTAGTAATGCAAATGCAAAATACAATGCTGGCATCTCATTTAGCTATTTTATTGATTAAAATGGCTGTGCTTACTCTGGTGTGTTGGGCTTGGTTTCAAAACTCTCAAACATTTGATGCTGGAAACTAATAATTGATCTGACAGCAAATATACTGGAGACGTATTCCACTGCTGCACTTGGGTTCAGCCTGTGTTGCCTGGCTTCCAAGCTGTACTGTAATCTGATGTATGCATGCAAGAGAGGCTGAAATAACAGGAAATTAATAAAAGGCATGTACTATAGAAAAATGAACAAACAAAACAAAGGGAGGTAAATTACCCCATCTTATTTATTTGTTTGTGATGGTCTGAGCTGCATTTAGCTGTAACACACACCCTCAGAGATGTGAGTTCAGCCAACTCCTAGGAGTCTTCATGTTCACCACCTCTGTATGGCTCATGAGTTGTCCCTAACATCCATGGGTGATCACTTCTTTTCTCAGCTACCAGCTGCAGTGTTATGTTCATGATGGCTGGAGGTGAAACTTGAAATCAAGAACACTTTTGTTTCCAAATTGCCCATTATTGATCCCTCAGGGGTTTTTGTGTGCTTCCTGCACCGCTGGCCCCAGCCAGGACTTTGGCAGACCAACCTCACTGCTGCCCCTAAAGTCCCATCTTCTGCATGCTTCCTTGCCTGGAGTGCTTACAGTGCACTCAAAAAGCCAAGCTGTTTGTTGGCTGGGACCACTCCCTGTCATGCTAAGGATACTGGCCCTTTCTGCCAGTGTCCAGGAGTTTGTCCCTTGTTATAAGATAAAGTCTCTCAGTACCCAGGGTGCCCTGAACAGTTTCCCTGTTGGGTCAGAACAGCACCGGCCAAGATGTGTAAATGTTTGCAGGACACGTAGCTGCTGTGGACGTATGCAAACTTTGTCATGTTGTTGAGACCTCTTCCAAAACTAGACTGGTTAGGATTCAAACGTGCAGTGTTTTCACAGGCAGCTTAAGCTGTGCCCTCAGCCTGCTGAGCTCTGCTGCTGGGAACGTCAGGACATGGTTTGGCCAAATGCTAATAATACTTATAAGCTCTTTGTGGCAAGGATCATCTGTTGGTCTGTTTTTGTCTAACACCTCACCCCATGAGTCCTGCTCCATGGCCAGGACTCCTAGACAGTATGTTAATACAAATAATAAATAACAGTTACAAAAATATCACAAGCATTCCTATGTCACTCACAGTCTCATTTTAGACTGCTCTCCCAACAACTGTGAGTTTAATCGGTAGGTTTATAATTAGCTTTATT
This sequence comes from Dicaeum eximium, assembly GCA_013396995.1. Taxonomy (NCBI): domain Eukaryota; kingdom Metazoa; phylum Chordata; class Aves; order Passeriformes; family Dicaeidae; genus Dicaeum; species Dicaeum eximium. The sequence goes on from VWZP01010273.1 coordinate 2,121,025, forward strand.
CACACTGAATAATTTAGAATGTTAATATGCAGATTTGGAGGCAAGGGGAACATTTTCTATGATAAAACCAAGAGAGAGTGGTCATTGCAGAGGATGTCCTTTTTTGAATTTTTTTTTTTTTTTTTGCTGTATGAAGACACCCTTTTCTTGCCCAGCCTTAGCATGCTTTAGAAAAGAGTGTTTGATTAAAAGCAAAGAGTCTACCTGTTTAGGGCTATCAAGTGATGCTATTTATGTTTTTTGTATAGGAAGTTTAGTAAACTGAAGGATTCCAGGGATAACATTTGAAAATGGCAAAAAGAAAAACATTGCTACTGATGAAGCGATAATGCTAGGCAGCTGAAATATAAACTTGCCCTTATAATGGCATTAAGCTTTACTATAAATGACAGAGTCTTTCCTTGGTTTGGGGAGGGCAGCTGTCTTCCAGGAAGAGCTCATTTTGTACCTGTGAAAAATGTAGGTTGCCCACTGGAATAAGTGTTAGATTTGCTTTCAGATGCTGGAGTCCTTCCGCAAGTTCAGCCATGCCTTGCATTATGTTGGTTTAACGGCACTGAGTTGAGTGAGTAGTTCAGAAATGTCAAGCTTTTGAAGAATAATCTCTAAGTGTCTGTAAGTATCAGAAAAAATAATAGTTTAACAAACAAATGCCATTTGCCACATAGCTTAAATTTGCACTTAATGAAGTGAAGGATCAGTGCCTCCCTTGAGCTGCTATATTTGAAACAAAGAGCCTCCTGAGCAATGATTTATATTCCTCAAAGCAAATTTCACTTTGAAGCTTATGATTTCTCTTAATAGTTGGGCAAATACCACATGGTCTGAAGATATGTACCATCTTCAGGAGTTTTCAGTGAAGGAGTTGGATGCCCCAAGTCTGTGAATGTGTCGCCTGTATCTTGTGGGGAATGTGGCACTGTTGCAGTTGTATGCAGGCACCTACAATTTTTGTGTGTCTTCTGTTGCAAAATTGATTTGTTTGCAATGGGGATATAAAAAGAAGCACTGAGCTGGTGTACTGCAAGTGTTTAGGCCAACATGTGAAATATGCAGAGCTACAACTATCCATATCTTGTAGCTAAATAAATATCAGCTTTTGTCCTTAGAAAGGAAAACTAGACCTGAGGTTATGGTTGCTTTCAGCTGCTCTGAATTTGGCATTCCTACAAATGACAGCACAGGCCTTCATATTAGCTAGAGTGGGCAACTGACCTGGCTAAAAGATACCCTTCATTTTACAGCATGAGCAGAAATACAGGCAGGAGGGAAGGCAGAGGCTCACCAAGGTGGGAAAAGAGGTGTCATCCCATCAGTTTAAAATAGTTCTGAAACTGCAGCTACAGAGTTTAAACTTAGATGCACTCCTTAAGGTATTGGCCAAAAGTAAAGGACACAGGAACCCGGGAAAGTCTCAACCTTAAATCTTTCGTTTAAAGGTTGTCTGTGTTTAAAATTATACTTAGCAGTATTCTCACTCCCTAATTTTGGAAAGGCTCTCACAGGTTGGAGTCTGTAGGTCTGCGCTATAAATACCATCTCTGATCCCCAACTGTCTTTTTCAGTGACATGTAGCCTCTGCTGCAGGGAACAGCTAGATCAATGTTGATAACCAGATAACAGCAGTGCTGGAAGTGTGAAAAGGAGAGTACCTTCCCAAAAGATCTCAACCTGAGAAGTCCTTGGGTGGCAAGCAGGAAGAGTTTTTACAGTATAGTCAGACCAACAGATTGGCCACCTCAAAATGGTCCAGGGAAGCTCAATCTTCCTTGGCCTTCTCTTGTGAAAAGAGAGCAAGCAACAGTCTGTTTGTGACCCCGGCCCTTGGGCTGAAGATGGTGGCAGAAGAATGCTGCCTCTAATCCCCTCCCTGGCTGCAAATCAGCTTGGTGAAGGCCTATTGCAGTGAATGTCCGCTAGCAACTGTTTGTACTGTTTCTATGCTGAAAAACTTTCCAGGCAGTCTTAAGTGGATTTATTTTAGATGGTCTGCATGTTGCTAGCAGGAGCATACGTGCTGAATGCAGATGATGGAACATGTCTTGCTCCAAAGATCACATTGCAGTTGCTTCCCTGACTTAAAGCAAGCAAGCAAAAAGGCAAACTAATGGAAAACTGGGGCCTTAAAGATTCATGCAAAGCGATTTCTTTAATTTAAGAGCCCAGTAAAATTCTGTAGTCTGGTGCTTGAGTCAAGAGTTAATAGAGGCTGAAATACCTGATGCTGAATTCTCCTTGTCTCTGCATTCCTCACTGCTCCTGGATTAAAGCCACTTGCTTCCTGCTTGGCATGGTACTTTCCAATTGTAATGCGTTTCCTCTTAAATGTCCAGAGGTCTAATGATACTATTGTAAACCTGTTAAAATTAATGCTGCAGAGGAAACAGCTTAGTTAATTGCTTATGGAAAATACTGTGATAGGCTGAACTGTCTGACTGAGGGACATCACAACCATTAACTATTAACCTTTCGAAAGCAGAAAAACATTGTGATATCATGTGCAAATCTGCCTCACTGCTTAGTAGGAGAATTGCACATCCATTTATGGACAAGGAATATAACTAATGGTCTAGAAAATTAATACTGCAATACAGAGGCAATCCTCAGCTCTTTAGAGTGGTGTCCTTCTGTTAAAGTCCTCACTACTGCCATGTATTTTTTTGTTTCTGCCTCCTCATCTTCACATGGGAAGCACTATTACTTAGATGGCAAATGTCTGTTTTTTCTTTGCAGCAAGAGTGCATGCTAATTTATTACTGCATGATGTGTGAAAGGGAGTTTTCTTTTCAGGCTTTTCAATAAGGGGAGAGTATTGAACTTGCTAAATGTGTGCATGCATCCAAGTGTGTACTGAGTTCAGCTCAGCTTTTTTCAGTCCATTCTGTTAAGCTATTTGATTACCTCGGCTTTTCTCCTTTGAATTGTGGTAGTTCTTATGCACAATTTAGAACCAAGCTTGTGTTACCCCATAAAGCCAGCAGTAAACATTATGCTTTCCCTCCTTCCCCTTTCTCTTCTTTTTTGGTCATAATGTTGGTATTATTTGGTATCCTTTTACTGCTAAAGAGATGTTACTTGACTTATTATGTTGCAAAGTGGTGTTAGTGTGTTGGGAGGCATGTTGGTCTGAGTGCCAGATTGTGACACTTACCCTTGCACCTGTTGTGTGGCAACAAATTTCAGGCCTTTAACTGATAGCCCAGGCTGCTGGGCTCTTGCTGCTTGCCATTTATAACTGTTGGGTTGGATGGGTGCTTTGTAGCTTGGCTGCACAGCCAACAAATCCTATGGGTGCTACCAAACGTTCCTGGATGTTTCTCATAACTTTTCTTAACGAAAGCTGCCTTGTTGTTGCTGTCCTTTGAATACCGTTTCTAGTTTGGTTGGAAAGAGGCTTGCTGGTTTTTCCAAAACCAATCCTAACTTTACCACTCCTGTCTAGCAACAGCATTAGGGGTCTTAGAGCTAATGCCTGCTGTTGGCTAAATTACCTAAGTTGTCAGTAGGTCATTGAATTGTCATCTTTGCATTCAAGCCCTGATGTAGTGAAGTTATAGAGGTTCCTGTGAAGCTGCTTGGTGAGTGCCTTCAGGGGGAGGCTGCAGGCCTGACTTGCTGGTAATGGGCACAAGAAGATGCAGCACAATAAAAAGCTTAAGTGTCAGTGGGACATAGGCTTACCACGCAGGCAGCACCCAGTCTTTGGCTGACTACAGGAGGGATCCAAGGTCATTTTGGCAACTGAAGAGAGCTGAACTAGGAAGCAGGTCTGTTTCCTTGGCCAGCAGTGCATGGATCAGGAATGCTGGTCAGTGGTTTTTTGGTTTTAACCTTCCTGTCCTTCCTATCTCCTGCTGTCCTGCAGCTCACAGCAGTGAATAGGACCGTGCTATAAATGCTCTCTGACACTCAAGCCTGGTTTTCAGACCAAAGCTGGCAGACCTGCTAGATAAGAAGTGTGACGTTTATGTATTAATTTCTGGAGTTACAGGGATCAGCACAAAGTATTAGCACCACTATACAATATATCCTCTGTTATTTAAAAGGGAGGATAGTGGATAGGTTCAGTTATTTGAGGTTTCAAGTAATCCAGGGCAATTTTCAGTGTAATTAATACATTTCAGGAATTTGACCCTTGTGGGGATAACATGAAGTTCTAGATAACTGAGGTGATACTGTAAACAAATTGTGAAAATTGTGCCAGAAGACTGTCTGCACAGGTCAGTAGCACCAGTTAATAAAATATCTCAACTTTTGATCTAGAAAAATATTTCATGCAACTGTCACTTGACATCTGCAGAAGCAGAAAAAAACCCTTTATTTTTGTACAATTCCTGGATGTTTTCTTTCATTAAGTTTCTCCTGTTACCCCTAAGGAGGTCAGATAGTAGTTGGTTCTTAAACTATAGCAACTGCATGAAAAGGAAAACTTGAAATGTTCTGAGTGCCACATGCACCAGACACAGATACACTGTTCTGCTGTACTGTTTGTTTCTTTTCAAAGAAAATACAAGCAGATTTTTAAAAATTAATAACTACTACTAGAGGCTTGATACTGTATATTGGAAACAATGTATTTTCTGATATTTCAGAAAACAAATTACGAACAAATGTGGGAATTGCATCAGTCATTGGCAAAACTGGTAAATAAAACAGAATGGTTCCCAGGGAGTGCTGTCAGAGCTCTTACAAAAGCTTCTAAAGAGGTAAAGAGAAGGCAGTACATACGTAAATGTTGTGGGACAAAAGAACACATAAAATTTGTAACTAAATTCAGTGTTTAGTGACAGACTGAGGTAAAAAAGTAAACTGACATAAAGTTTGTCACAGGAGGCTGAGTTTTGTTTTGCTCTATATGTTTTGAGAGGTCGGGCTAAATTGGTCTTCTCCCTTAGTGTACATGCCTGTATTTTATTTTTACACTGCTAAATAGTGACTGGGTGGAATCTGATATGTCAGTGGACTAGAATTTTAGACAAGGAAGAAGCAAGATAATTACGTCCTCTTAGACAACTGCTGCAGTCCAACAAAAATTTGAGTAAGCAAGGTATTAGCAGAATTATTTTAGAATGGTTGAGGCTTTATCTTCAGCAATATTGCAACAGTTTTTCCTTGTTATTTCATTCTATCTGAAACAATCCAAAATTCAGTTCAATATTATGATTAGTTTGAAGGGAGTTTAGGAGCTGTACCTTCAGACCTGTCTGGCCTTCATTTTTGAGCATCCAGATCTTTGAATGACACAGTCAGCACCGACTTCAATCCATTTTCCTGCAAAGTATCAACTTGCTGATATGTATCTCCTCTTCCCTGTTATGCTATATGGCCTCTCAAGTGGATGCCTTTAGGAGTTTGTAATTAAGAAAAAACACATAGATGCAGTAAAAAGGGACAGAGAGGAACAAGGTATTTGTCAACACATTGTTATCAGCAAACTCAGTATCTATCTGCCATTGGCATTTCAAAGGCATAACTACTGCAGAATTTTGGGGATGATAATGGAATAGTTCTAATGAGAGGAGGCTAATAGTTCTAATTTAAAGGAGACTACTCAAAAGCATGAGGACTGTGTGTGAGAAAATCCAAAATCTGCCTAGAGTCAGCACCCACAGTATTAGACAAAGTTGGCTAGTTCCCAGGGGTGTTTGAGACCTTAAATGCTCTTTAGTCCTTACCCTCTGGTTGATCAGAGATTAATCACTTGCTTTTTTAAATACTATTACCCAATCTCTTGAGCTACCCAATCCTGATTAAAATTTACTTTCTAAATTATGATGCTAGAGAACTGAAACTCCTTAAATTCCAGGCCTTTACATATTTTTTTAAGAACTGAGAGTTCTTGGTGTTCTCATTCTTGCATCAAAAATTCTTGCAGATAGATACTCTTCCCAAGAGTAGTTCACCTTGCTTGTTCTTTTTCATTTGGCTGAAATTTGATGAGCAATACTAGAAATCCAGCACTTAAACCTTAATGCGAACTATTATGTAAGAAAATTACACACCAAGAACTTCAAAGATTGTGGTCACTGTTCTCCATCACAGCTTCCAATATAACTTTTTCTCTTTTTAAAGCAGCATAGAAATATTCTTGTCTTCTATAACTTTGCAATTTGGAAAAATAAAAATGCCAGACTAAGAATGGGAAGTAAATAAGAGGAAAAACAGTCAACTACTCTATTCAGGATAATGGAAGGTGGAGTTTAGGATATGCCAGAGAATGCAGAACCCTGGATAACCTCTGTGGTGTGGGCACCTCACTGAACAGTCTGCTCGGGTTTGGCAGCTTTCACCCTTGCTCAGGACAGCCACATCAGCTCTTGCAAGAGAGCAGCTTGATGCCAGTGCCTTTCCCATTTGAGGGCAAATGGCCCAAATGGCCTTAGCAGTGCAGCACAGCACATTCAGGGATTTCCAGGTAGCCAAAAAGCCCCAGAAAGTGGGTGCTGCTCAGGTGCTAGCTGACTCTTCACGGTCTCTGCAGTCACAGGCATGCTGAAGCCCCTGTGCATCTCTGGGCTGGCTGGCACTACACAAAGAGCATGCAGAACATGTGTGACCAGGGTCTGGTGCCTCCTGGGTGGGTGGGCTCCTGTGCTGCAGTTTGGGCAGTGTTCCTGCATCACCTAAGGTGGTGACATAGCTCTGTAGCCCCTGTATTTGGATGGGGCTACATCAGTTGACCTTGTAAACCCCAGGTACCTCCTGGTAGGGTCTCCAGATTTAAGGGCTCATTGGCTTCAGCAGTGCTGAGCGTCAGCTGGGCCAGTGCATTGAGGCAAGGCAGTCTGTGTCTGATGAATGTATTCCCCAGTCGCTAGGAAGGGCAGTGGAGAAGTGCTTGCCAAAGCCCGTATGTCCTGCTGGCCTTGAGCTGATTTTGGGTAGCCATGTGTAACATTTGCATTCTCCAGAAATCTGCACCTGTGGGAGTGGTTTGGAGATGTGAGCTGGCTGGGAACTGGGACTCTGCAGTGCCTTAAATCAGCTAATTTGCTGGCAGCTTCCCATTGGTGCTGGAGCTAGTACAGCTGTTTCCACGGTCTTTGATACCTGGCCTAATAATCTTGCTAGACTCTTCTGGTTCTGCTGTCTAGATATACTTCTCTCTGATCAACTCTGAGTCCTGGCCCTTTGTTGGGGAAAGGAAAAAAGCACGTTTATTTTCCTTTATACAGTCTCATCATCTAAGTTTTATTACTTTTTTTATGTGGCTTTAAATTGAAAGTTTTCAGAAGTAGCAGGTGAGGAGTTGGAAGCTTGCTATTTGATGGTACACGAACATTTCTGCTGGTCTTATTTGTGACTGTTGTGAGCAGGAGCCGCTGGTTCTACCCAGGTAAGCTGAATTATAAGCATGATTGGCTCTTTTCTTCTAACAAACAAAAGTTTATCTCAGCTCTGGCAAGGGCAGAGCGTATTAACTGAAGCTTTAAGAATAAATTCTCAGTGATAGCTGATTTGTTTTTTTTTTCTGTTCCCTTACCGACAAACATTACAAGCTATTTCTGCCATCTTCACTGCTTAGATCCTGTTTCTAAAGACCTGCCGTGATCCATGTGACGAACACGTCTTCCTATCCTTGCTGCTTTGTGTATTCTGAGGGGAGAGAGGGTGTTGCAGTAGTACACCTCTAATGTGTTGAAGAAAACTGAACAACAGGGATATCACTCCTGTAAGAGGACACATCTTTCCCATCCTCTGTTCTGCTGTCAAGAGTAACCAAAACAAAGACATTGTGAAAGAGCTGGGAAAATGCTTTGCGATAGGAATACAACTTATTAAAGAAGACTTCTGTTCTTTCTCTCTTGCTTTAATAATTGATTTTATTCCATTGATTTAAGGAAATTCTACTTCTTAAATACATTATATTATTGTACTACATTTTATTTGTCCTGAAAGCTTAGTTTTCACAACTGCAAATTACACTGGCCTCCAGATGTAATCCATTAATCCTGATTTTGGATTAATGCCTCTTCAAAGGCATACTTGCATGACCACTATAGATTAGTGAACAGTAGCAATTTAAGTAGTTTAAGTAGGCTATTCTGTGTAGTCAATCTAGGTTTGCAGGTACAATAGCTTTAGGAATAGTCATGCTATTTCTTGAATCTAGAGACTGCTTACTGATGGTTGAAAAGGAATGGAAAAGAAATCACTGCCAGACTATTGGGTAGCTCATCTTGCCGTGAATACTTAGCATAAAAAAACCCCACCAAAGCTGGAGATATTCAAGATCACTGATAATTATGGCCATGCCATCTACACACCAAATGTATGTTTTCATATCTGGGAAAGAAACAACAGATACATGGATATAGTATTGGAGTACTCCATAATTCAAGCTGTTACACCGTATATGGTCAAAGTTGCGAATGGGCACTGATCTACTGAGCATATTTTTGCACATATATTTTTATTGTCTAAAATTCACTTGCAGAAAATTGAAAATTATTCATTTTCTTCCCCTTCCTTTTCCTCACCAAAGTAATTCTAGACACCTAAATATGAAAGCTTTCTATTTATTTTTTTAGTGGAAGTAAAACCAACACGGTAGGTTTTTCATGGAGAATGTGCTGGAACTTCATTCAGTAGAAATAGCCAATAAAAAAGAAATTGTGGTTTTTGGACTTGAACAGCTTCTTTTAGACGTGTTTAAAGAAGACCCCAACCTGTACATTTAAGAAGTCCAGTATGTTTTATGTAATGTTGGCATGAAAATGCAAAGCTGTGAGTGGGGGGAAAATGTATGTCAGGTATCGTGTAACAGCAGCAAAAAGATTTCTGATGTTTATCAAACCTTGAACACCACAGATTATTAAAACATATTCCTTGGCAATAAAGAGTAGATGTTTAGTTTGAAAGGAGAAGTGGAATTTGTTGCTTTTTTTTGCAGAGGTCACGAACTGACCAGGAATGAGTCCTCCTTGGCAGTTTCACTGTTTTGCTGTTTGCCTTGGGGAATAGAAATTTGGTCTGATTTTAACAGCTACTGCCAGGCCCCTGGCCCCCAGCCCCCACAGGCAGCTTTCTTGCATCTTTTGAGGCCCACCTACAGCAGTTGTACTTGGACAGAGGGATGAAGAGGCCCTCCAACAGCTCAGGATGCAGTGTCCCAATCCCTGAGGTGGATTGCTGTCTACTGAGAGATGTCCAAGTATTGGCAAGTGTTACAGTTTTCTGGCTTTAAATGGAACATAGCTTTACTTAATATACTAAGCAAAAGGGAGCATACCATGCAAAAGAAAAGGGGCAAGAAAGCAAAGTCATGCTAGAAGTGAGTCATTACTGCAATCAGAAAAAGTGTTATGAGGCTGCCAGGTGGTGGTCATACATTCCATTTTAGAGGTTTGATTTCATATTGATTTTCATTTTAGGTACCAATTTCTTTTGTACCTTTACAGTTTCAGACCTTAAAAATAAACTTCAGAAAATTTCAGCTGTTTTCTGGACCTGAATGCTCAGCTGGTCCAATATAGCTGGATGTCACAAAACTTCAGATTATGTTAATCATGCACATATTTTCATTAAAACCCTGTATTTTGGGGATTATACAATTGTGATGAAATCTGCTTCTGTAACTGATTGAGAAGACAGCTGATAAATTACTTGGGGAAAGTAAGAATTGATGCTATACCGCCAACACAGTTTTGTGTCCCTGATTAATCAGGTTCTTGTGTATCAGAAAAACATTTTGTATAATCCTCACTATTGCTCATTTCTGTTTCCTTTATTTTTTTTGTCCTTGCCATCTGCTTTGGATGTAGTGACAGAGGAAAAATAAAAGCAGTCCGTAGTGATCACAGTTTGAGAAGTATTTTTTCAGATAGTAATCTCTGAAGCTGCATGATTATGCTTTGTGTTACCTGTCCTGGTTTATAATGGATGATGCTGGTCAGATAATTAATAATACAATCAGACACACCTTTTCAGGTGAACAGGCTTGTGATGCACAGAATTTTTCCTCATTTTCTTGTCTGCAAGACCCACTCCATCTCAAAGGATTTTTTTCAAGTTGAATCTGATGATTTCCTGGACTGGGTCCCTTGAATAGTCAACGCTGCTCTTCCTGGAAAACAAGGTTATTTTCTCTACAGTCAAGTCAAAATATAGAAAGCAGGTGTTGGGTTTCAGTGCTCTGGGATATCAAATGTGATCAAAGGGATCCCATGAAGCTTAGACTCTGCAGGCAGAGAAAAGAAGGCAGGTTATGTGAAAAAAAGGTATTATCTTTTGTAGACTTGCTAGTATAATTAAGGAAAACATGGAATAAGTCTTAGCACATACATTTGCTTTGCATAGGTAATCTTTACCACCAAAGTAGCCCTCTTAGCAGGAACACATAAATAGCTTTTTAAAAGTATCTGTTGTGCCATGGCTTAACACACAATTGCCCTGACAGCAGTCTGGAAAGGCACAGGTTTATTCAACACTGCTCGGTTTAATTGATGGCTATATGTAACACATGAAGAACTTACTTGTGTTGGAGATTAAGATATTTGTGGTGTTCCTTTGGACTACCCTAGGGCTGTCTTTTCTGGGTATATTGCTCATGAGGTAATTCAGCTTTGTTTATCTATGGTTTTTTGTTGTTTGGTGGGTTGTGGTTTTTTTTTTTATGCAGAGTGATAATCTTTAACACTATGTCTAGCAAAAAGAAAACAACCTCTCACATATTTAATGCTCAGGTTAGTTTCTTTGGTGGTCTCCTTTACTTAAATTTTGTTTTCAAAATGTCTGGTGTAGTGGTTCTTATGACTTAAAACTTCAGATTTAAAGTGTATGTATTTTTTTCTTTAAGCAGTTTGTTTGGGATGGCTGTCTTTTGAGTACTTATAAATCCACAGTCAGACTCTGTACTTTCCTTGACACTTTGGGTCTATTCAAACAAATAAACCAAACTTAGGAAACAACATGTTCTCCTTGGTTGCGAATTTCTTGCCCATTTTTATATTTTGCTGTAGAGCTCGTTTGTGGGGACAACAGCTGCAGGGATGTGCTGAGAAAGGAAAGGGTCCAGTTTCCCCAGAGGATGTCCTGACAGAACCATTGTGGCACTAGCTGTGGTTTCAGGGTTGAAGCCCTTGAGATCTGTGTTTAGGTTAGTCATACTCCTGCATTCCTAATGTGAGTGCAAATAAAGGTCAGATTTGTCCTCAGAACCTTTATTCCTCTCCTTCAGACAGACAGCACAACTATTGCCAGGAGGATGGGTAAGAAGTAGCTGTCGCAGATGGAAACTCAGGTTGCCCTCAGAGGCAACCTAATGTTGTGATGTTTCTTTCATTCTTGTCTCTTTTGTAGCTCTTTCCCCAGCCCACTCTGACATAACTTTTTAATTGATTCACTTCATAGCCCCACCAGAAAGACAGAGTGAGATAAGTAACAGTCCTTTCCACCACAGCTAAAGGAACTATGCCTTATGGTTTTGCTGGTTTTGTATTTTTACCCATCTGGCTCTGGATTTGCAAGGTGAATTCCCAGTGGCTTCTAGGAGTGCTTCGCTACAGTTGACTGAGAACTTGTTCTTAACCCTTCTCTTCATGAACTCTATTCACCAAAAAAAAAAAAAAAAAAAAA
>VWZP01010273.1:2136376-2229165 GCA_013396995.1 Dicaeum eximium
ACATACACATACACATACACATACACATACACATACACATACACATATACATATACATATACATATACATATACATATACATATACATATACATATACATATACATATACATATACATATACATATATATATATGAAAAATTCCAGCCTTTCTTATAGAAGTTTATTCCTGGTTGACTTAAACTTAATATTTCAGTATTTCTATGAACCTTTGAATCAGGCAAGATCCACTGCTTTTATATAGATAAATTATCACCACTAATTACTTACACAAAATGGAAAAATAAGGGAATTAGGAAGAAATGTTCAGACCAAACAAAAGGCTTGTGAGAGTCTGTTGGAAACTTCTCAGAAAAGCAGTTTGGAATTTTTTTTTTTAAATTTTAGAGATCTTTTAATTTATTCTGAAGCAAGGAAAATATCAGCATTCAAGAAATGAAAAAAGGCCACCTGTTTGTCTGCAGCTGTCCTGCAAAACAGAGCAGTGCTACTGGCAGCTAATAATATCTCCAGCTTGCAGAAGTGGCATGTATTTGGCATTTTATTTAGTGCTGTGCAGACATACAGCTTGGCTTGCTTTTATTTTCCCCAAGTTTATCTGAATATCTTGTCCGGGCCATGCAGTAGCACATCTGACAAATGATGGCTCCGCAGTGATAGCTGTAGAACTGATTTGCAGTGCGAATAGAGTGAGACTGTTTTGTATGTATTGTGGCGGATGAAAGGAATGGAAGTGGGCCAAATTCAAGCTGTTTGCCATTGCATCTGATCAGCAGATCCTATGGAGAGAATTTGCCTGCTGTGAATATTTGATTCTCGCTAGCTTGAACTATCTTGTGTGTTGGCAGTGCTACTGTGTGAATTCGTGGTGGCTTTCCAGGGTGTCTGTCCTACTCAGCTGCCAATTTCTGGGGTTTTTTTTACAGGGTTCAGGATTTTGTGTTCCACTTCGTGCGTGAGGAAAATTACTTAATGCTATACACTGAACATTTTTTCATATTTATAACACACAGGTTAAAACTAAAAAACTAATAGGAGTGGTGTGTAATATTCCCCCGCCCCCCAACACACACACACTTTCATAAAGGCGTAACCCCTGTACCACCTACTCCCTCTGCATTATCTTCAGATGATTGTCCTGGCACGGTGATTTTATAGTGGTGAGTCTATCAGATTACCCACCAGAAAGAATGAAAAGGTGATGGTGTTGAAATGCAGCTGTGAGAGCAGGAGTATTTTTCCCTTCCTTCCCATGCATCCTTCTAACTAAGTTCTCAGGGAGTCAGTGCTCTGCACCCTTATCTGCCCATGACCCTTCTTACTGGTTCGTGACTGGTTTTGCCTGGGATTTTGCAGGTTTGTGTGTTGGTTAATTTTTTGTTTCTGAAATTCAGTATAGTGAAATATAGTGAAACATTTACATTAATAATTTTTTGCTTTTCTATACTTACAAGTAAATGACATTGCTTGTAGTGCTGATGTAACAGTAACTGTCAGGACTCTGCTGAGGCAAGCAGGAAAGGGTTGGGATTTAACCTATCCTGTGTATCCTGTGTTTGTGCCCTGAGCCTGTCACCACACTGAAGCGTTTGTCTTCTCTATACAGCCTATTTAGACATTCTGTCATTTTATAGATTAAGCATAGATAAAGTTGTATAGCTATCTGTGATCTCTACAGATTTATAATTTATAGATCTATATAAATATAGATTTTTATGGACATAAAATTTTATATAATAAAATAATAGATAAAATTTGCAAAATAAGTTTAGCCTGTAACCTATCAGCTTGCTCTTCCTCTGTGTGTATGAAGGACAAAAGCCAAAAGAAGATTTTTGATTGTACAGTGGTGTGGGATAAAACCAAGAGGAGCCAGCAAGAGACAGTTGCAGGTCCTCTGGGGCTGTAGGAAATGATGTGCTGACCAAGTGACCAATTCTCTGTCTACTCCAACACTGCAGCTGCAGAAGTAATGGCTGAGAGAAAAGCAGTATCATCTCCATTTAATATATTGAGGAAATTGTGCGATAGTGTCTCGTAGGGGCTCCCAGAGGGACCAAATTGTGGTCATGTGTCTTCTGAGACGCTGTAAAAGATACCACTCTCTTAGCTGAGGCACAGCAGCTGGCCACCCTGAGATCCTTGCCACTGCAGTGTGACCCACTTGCATGACCTATTTAACTCTGCCAAGTTGTAAGGAGCTGGCACATTCAATGTGTCTTTTCAGTCATCTATTTAAAGTAAGGATGGTTTTTATATCTTCCTACTTCTAAACCTGTTTTTTCTGCTTTCTTTAGTTTCTTCAGCAACAACAAAGAGTGGCGTTTAAGGTGGCTACAAAAAAATGCATAGTTGCAGCTTACAGACACTGAATAATAAATCCTCTTGAAAGATAAAAACAAAATTTTCTGAGAGCTGAAGAAATCAGGACCTGGTCAATGCAAGGTGTAGTAATCCTGAGAGAAAGCTTTGCTGGGAGCTGGGTCTTATAGTTAAGACTCCTTTCTCCCTTTAGTGGCTTAGGAGTGCTTTTCTCCAGTAATTCAATGGAACTAACAAATGTGAATTTCATCTGTACTAGAGCAAACCAGGAAAAGTTTCGTTTTGCAGTAGTATAAGATACATTTTTGGCTTGGGGTTAGGCAGTCTAGGCAGGTGTCCTTGAGTAAATATATCACTTGAAAGCATTTTCTTTGTTGCATTTTTCTTCAATCCTTTTAAACAATGTGCCATTTTTACAACCACTGGGAAGTAAAAAATATGAGATTTTTAGCAAAAGCAGAAGCTTCTTTCAGGGCTCACTGATTGCATCTTGTTGACACGTGTGGTTATTTGTGCCCATTCAAGATACCAGCTTTCTGAGGAATTGTTTGAGTGATAGTGTTAGTGACTGTTGGCAAACATTACTGATGTAATGACCATCAAACTAAAAGCATGTAGCCAAACAGGAGTAGGTGACGCTGTTTTTTGAGAAGTAGGCATTTGTTCATCAGCAGAAGAACCGAGTTTCCAAACTATATGGCTGCCAAATAACTGGTATTTTTGTTACTACTTATCATAACTCAGATGTGAACTTCTGGCATAAAGATGGGTGCAATTAGTTATCTTCAGCATTCCTCCTCCTTTGATTTTTTCTAAGTCTGTTAGGTTACTATGACCTGTATGTCCCGTATATTTTTTGTTAAATTTGGAAATATTGTTAGGAACTTCTTTTTGAATGCTTTTGCATTTTTATTTGATATATTAGATTTACACATTGCTCCACTAACCATTTGAGAGTGACCAGGACTGTCCTCCATCAAAGACTAAACATAAGGGTTATTCATGATGCAGTTGGAAAAATTATAATGCAAACAGTGAGCCAGATGGAAAATTTTACAGGCATCTTTTCATGTCATGAATGATGCTGTCTCTCTGGGTTATGGACTCTCTGCTCTCTCAACTGCTGTTCCTTCCCCCACTGGCTTCCCTCCAGAGCTGTTAAGTTTCAGCCAGGGAAGAAAGGGAGATTTGAACTCCTCTGAATTTCCAAGTCTGTGTTTTCTGTGGTGTGGCTGGCGAGCTTTGTGTGCGAGAGTGTTGGCATGCCGAGAGCCACGGCCATTAGCATGCTGCTTGCAGAACAGACAGGGCTGCTCTCCCCGAGCCCCAGGACAGGCCTGGGAGCAGATGTGGGGAGAGCCTTGCTCACCAATCCTGCTCTGTCATGCAGAGTGGGTAAGAGCTGAACACCGCCAGGCTCCTCTGCTTCCCAGTTTTTATGAAAACAGTTCTCCACCACATGCTGTGGTTCTGCTCCTCTGTAACTCTTCACGTGGCAGCTCAGCTTTAGGCTTGAGATGAAACTCCTCAAAGAATATCAAGCTGTACATTATATCTTGTCCACACATCTACCATTGCAGTTGCTGGTCTAGAAACATATATATCTAAAAACTTATTCTCTACTGGCCTGCAAGATTTATCCATGTAAAACATTCACTGGTGTCGTTGTTGCCGACGGACACAGACAGAGACTCCATCTCAGAAGGTTAGAATCAGAAGGCTTTATTAAGAATAGTTCTGTACATATCAGAAGGCTTAAGGCTTATTGCTTATTACTTACTTCAGAAGGCTCATAGCTTAGCTTAGTTTAGCTTAATTTAGCTATATATGTGGAACACTTAAGCTCTTTATTACCATTGCTTAAGTGAGAGAAACCCATATCTCCCAAGTTGTGGGAACAGAACAGAAAAACACTACCTGTGTTCCTGAGAAGGAACACAGCCCACAGATTGTTTATAGAATCTCTGCTGGGAAACTGAGAAGTTTTCCTTGGGAAGAAAAACCTTAGCAGGCCTGCAGCTACGAAGTTCAGAAACCCAGAACTGTCAGTACCACACACTGGTTCTGTAACAGGGGAGTGGTGTACGTGCATATGCATAAGTATAAAACCTGTATACGCACACATGCACAGTCAATCTCCTTGGTGCAAACCAAAGTGTCATCACTTGGACTTGGCTTGAAAGAGACTTATATCAGTTTTTACTCAGCCTTTCTTAGTCATTGACTTTTAATTTTTACACTTTGAAAAGAGTGAATCCTCCATAAGAAGTGTTACAAAATTGTTGTCTCTTAGAGACAGTGGCCATGTGAAGTGTAGCTTCAAGGTTTTTATTTCAGGAGAAGGACCTGTCTCTTTTCTCAGTGGCTTCTGACTGGTAACATTTGGAGAGGCAAGAGAACAGTTGTCTTAACTGGCTTGCTCATATCTGACATGCAAAGTGTTTTCTGAACAAATTGCTTGCTTAAATGGTGGTGGGCTTTTTCATATCTACTCTTCCTGCTTGCTTCAAAAATCCTGCCTTTTCTACTCTGTAACATGCTGAGGTTGTGTGGCAGCCTCCAGCATTAGGTGGAGAAATTATTGGGCCTTTTTCAATTAAAAAAGTTGCCAGTATCTCTGTTTGAAAAGAACCAAGTCAACAAGCTTGTTGTAGTTGTATGTCTTAGGAAAAAAAAAGAAAAATAAAAAAGTTTCATACGTATCTGGTTTTCAAACAAAATCTACACTGACTTCTTAAACTTTGTGACTGGAAATTATTTTGGTTCTTCATTTAGCTAATGATATAACTGTTCATGAGCAGTTACTGAATCAGGGAGAAATTGGTTTGGTAAAGGTTTTTTTTTCAGTTAAGGAGAGTTTAAAGTGTTGAGGTTTTATGCTTTTTTGTCTCTTTTCAGGATAATATCATATTGTTCTTAAGAGGCTGCAAAGAACTGGGACTTAAAGAATCTCAGCTTTTTGATCCTGGTGATCTGCAGGACACATCAAACAGAGTAGCCATCAAGTAAGTACAACAGCCAAGTTTCTCCCAAGTTTGTGACTAGCATGTTACAGCCTCAGATGCGTGTGATGCAATAGTAAATATTTAAGAATGAGCAAAAAGGCTATAGAACTGCAATTGGTATAAGGCAAATAGGAAGCAGAGGTTTGGGAAACTTTCAGTGTTGGGACAGATAGATTGTTCTATTCAACAGGCTTTGTCCCAGAGACATCAACCACAGCTCTGTAAAATTGGACAACACTTGAAAAATACTCTGAGGCCCATGGTGTGACTCTTGGGAATGTCCTGTGCAGGGCTAGGACTTGGACTTGATCCTTGTGGGTTCCTTCCAACTCAGTTTATTCTGTGATTTTGTGAAAGTACTGTCTTAGGCAATGAGATTCTGAGGGACTTAGGGGTTTTCCTAAACTAAATTGATGACATTCTTTTTTTGTGTGTCCAACTAATAAAATATGGTAGTCTGGGGGAAAAGAAGTCACAGTTCTGTTATGCCAGATTAAACTGCTCTGATGCTGCAATATAGGACATTTAGAGGCCTCTCAGATTCTATGAGATACAGACATAAGCATGGTCTCTTCACTTTCCTGCAAGAGCTATAGCTTGAGACACAGTAATTGGACTGAGGAAGTCTGTGTGAACTGGAAATGCAACAATTTAGATAGTTTTTCACCAAAGCCACACACCCACTACCACAAAAATTGCACAGGCCCCCCCACCTTTTAAAAGCAAAAGCACCCCACACTTTCATAAAATTAACAAAATTTATACTTGGTGTTATTTAGAAGTTTTCCTGAAGCTTTGGGTCTATCATTTAATATTACAGTTGTTGCTCTACAGACAAGCAAATGCTACTGAGTTGATTGAATGGTCTAATTTCATTTGGCCAAAAAGATCACTAATGGAATCCTGATCAGACATATCCATTTTAGAGAAGTGTATGGAAACAATTTACTAAATTTCAGTAGCATTTTTTTTAAAATTCCTTTCTGCCAATTGAAGCTGGGAAAGTTTTCATTGTGTTCAGGCATTGTCTGGGAAAATTCAAAGGCTCTGAAAATCGAATTGGCCAGTGTCCTTGTTTTAAGGAATACCATTTTTTTGCTCCTTCCCAAGTTTCTGACTCTCACATGAGAGAGAACCACACATGAGGTTCCTCTTGCCCTCTACATGGCAGTGAGTGGGGGCTATGTCATGTATTTCTTCTAAATCTGATAAAACTTCAATGAAATAGGTTCTTCATGATGTCCTGTAAAATCATTACGATGATTGACTGGAGAGAGTTGCAAAACAAACCGTAATCTTCACATAAAACCCTAATCTCCATATGAAACCAGAGAGGAAGAGTCTTTCTGTTAAAAACCTTCATCTTTTGGGGTTGAGGACGGGTGGAGTACCTTGGTGGAGGCAGGTTGAAAGGCTTTGACTAGGGTGGAGCTCGAAGCAGAGCTGTTCAGTGTGTCACCAAGTTAAACCTGGCATCATAAACCCCGCAGAGCTGGCCTGGCCCTCCACTGCATGAGGGCTTCAGAGAAAGCAGCTGTGGAAATGAGCCAAATGTTTTCCTAGCACTGTCCAAGTTCACACTGAGTAACTGAGTTGAGGTGTACAAGCCAAGTGCATGACTGTTTTAGAGAAATATGTTGAAGGCTGTGTTCTGCTAGCTAGTTCCCAAAGCATGAAGGTGTTTTTTTCCTTCTTTGAAGACTTCTGGGTGATTTTTTTAAGCATGGTGAAAATATTATTTGTTCTGTGGTAAAGGATGAGTGTGACATTATTGCACGTGCTTAAGATAATGAAACTTTAACC
This sequence comes from Dicaeum eximium, assembly GCA_013396995.1. Taxonomy (NCBI): domain Eukaryota; kingdom Metazoa; phylum Chordata; class Aves; order Passeriformes; family Dicaeidae; genus Dicaeum; species Dicaeum eximium. Next base: position 2,143,506 of record VWZP01010273.1, read on the forward strand.
ATTTTTTCCCATATAGATGTTAATTGAGGCATGTATTAGATCTATTTTTTGGATCACTTTACTTATAAAAGTTATGAGCTAATGCTGTAAGGAATTTTTTTGTGACTTGTTAAACAAGTCTCTTTTCCACTGTTATTTCACTAAGGAAAAAAACCAGGACTGTTCGATTTTTCTTATTGTGTGGGTATTAGTGGACAAAACTTTGGCTTAAAAAGATGTTATCAAAAATACTTTGTGTACTGTTGCCTATATTTAGGCTTTGTTGTTCTAACAGATTTGAGTATATTTATTTTTGGTTTTGCCAGAAAAATTTTAATGCTGGAGTGGTCTTACTGTTATAGTAGAAGACAATTCCACTTTAAATTATCAGGACACAATCTTTACTAAATCTCAAGTACTCTTATTTAGTTTTTAGCACCTAAACGTGATACGTCTTTCCTTCTTTTTTTTAGTGCTTTCTTTGCTGAATTTTGAAATGTTGTTTGTGTTTGCACGAACTTTGTACTTTGTTGTTTTTAGCATAAAACTGCCACTATTCCATGAACATAAAAGAAAAAAATTAATTTAGAAGCGTGATGCCAATGCTCAGTCTGAGTGCTCAAGTATACGTTTAAAAAATAAATGTTTTCCATGGCACGTTCTGTTTTAAATGGCAGGGTCTTTGTTGCTTTGTTCATTCACTTTGTTCTTTGTAATGTTTGTTACCACAGAAGCACCCACAATATTTCCTTAATGTTTGGTGATGCCTCTTATGCTTGTTCAGTTGCTTCCAGAATCTGTATGGGTTGCAGAACAGAACCTGACTGTTGGATAATTGCAGAATATATTTTAGCAGTGGAGACTTTTGTCCTCCTTTTTTAAGAAATCAGCAACTCCGTTTAAAGGAAATATTTTGGCATTGTCCTACTTTACTGTGGGACCATTATAAACACATTTTCTTTTTGTACTTCCAGAATTCTAATTTAATGATTGAAATAATGGTGACAAAATACTCCCATGTTATGAATAAATGAATGTGTGAACTACATCTTAGCTTTCATGTGTTTCCAGACAGCAGAAGCATTCGGCAGGCTTTTGTTAGGGAAAATGTGACCTGCTGCATACAGCCTCTTGGAAAGTGTGTCTACTTTCTGATTTTTTTTTCCTTTTTCTTTTCTTTCCTTTTTTTTTTTATTTTTTATCTTTTTATGTGTTTGTGTGTGCAACCAGGAACACTGACTATAGTAGGAAGCTGAAAAATGTAAGTACATCACTTGGAGTTTTTCTTTTTGTCTGGTTAATCTTGTTATTAGCCTGATCAAGAATTATGTTAGTGAAGACTGAGTACACATGAGTATTACTGAAAAGTCCTTCTGAATACAAACCTAACCAGGTCCTGCTGGAAATTTAGGTAGAGCTGCTATGGCAAAGCAGCCTTACAACAGAAATAAAATGGAGAACATTTGTCTCTTCTTAGATACTCTTAGATGAGTGATAAACAAAGTGATTTCTGTGCTGTCCAGTGTGGTGTTTTCTGGCAACGGTCTGATTCCACCATAAAGCCACACTTTTGTAGCCCTTCACAAATATATAGGCATAGAGTACAGTTGAACAAAGCATTTAAAATGAAGCAAAATTACCATTAATTGGGATGCAAAGTCTTACTATGAGGTTTTGTAGCTTTCTCATTGTTCTTCCAAATAAATTAGTGTTTCCCCAGAAAGGCTATTTCCATTTAACTTCAATTTTCTGTTAACTTAATCTAAGGTCAATGGTATTGGATCCTGTACTTGTTAACTAGAAAAGAAAATGTCTAAACTCTGCTGGTCTCAGTTTAAAACCTAGCAAGCTGTCTGTCCTTTGTTAGCTGTAAACTGGTATAATTTTTGTTTGGCTCACATCCCTATATCCTGATAGGAAATGCTAAGATCTTTTCTAATAATTTTGAAAACAAGTAATCATAACTGCCATAACTGGAGTTAAAAAAAGCCCCAAACAACAGGAAAACCACCCCTCCCTCAAATTGTTTCATCCTGTCTTTCTCATCATAGAGAATAGAGTAGCATCTTCTGCACCCAGCACACAGATTTTTAGGGGAAGAGTTCAGCTTTGGTAGTTTAACAGTCTTTGTGGGCACTGGCTAAACATCTTTGTACAGATGTATTGCTTTAAAGGTGAAGTTTCAGAAGTTTCCTCCATAATGTGCTTGTAGGCAATATATGCTTTCCAGGTGCGTGATCCTGCAGCCTCAGCTGGCAGCCAGCCGGAATTGCTTGCAAATGTGAAATTTTCTGCTTTTTTTTTTCCAAATAAAGAAAGGAATAAGAGAGAAAGTGATTAAATTCTAGCAGAAATAAATAAAAAATATCAAAAATACCATAACCTTCATCAATGAACTGAATGGCAAAATAAAATGAATTGGACAGTTTCCTGGTTGCTAGAAATACAGCTATTTGGAAATATTTTCATTTCAGTACATATACTGTAAGACTTCTTTGCATTAAATTTGTCAAGTGGTGTTGGTTGAAGGAAAACAGTTCAGATAAAGGTTGTTTCAAGACAAAAATAATCAGTACTAGCAACACCACCTCCTTTCATTCAGCACAATAGTATTGATTTGGAAGTAATTTTTTTTAAAAAGGGAAAATGTTTTGAACTTTATTAAAAATGATAGTTATTTCATGGAGTGTACACTACTTGTAAACTAAAGAAAAATATAAACTATACACTTAAATGAAAAATGGACACGCTAGAGCAAACTGATAAGTCTAGCATGTTGCTGAGGAGGAATGTGGATGTTTGCTTTAGGGAAGAGGAGTCCAAGAGATGTCTGTTCCCAGTGAAATCCCCCTTTGGGATTTCTGCTCGTCTTGTTTCCTTTAGTTCACTACGTAGCATGAAGTATATGGCCTTGTCCCATCAAAACATAAAATACTATATTTCAGTTTGTGAATCTTTTTTTGATACAGTTAATGGCAACTATTATTTATTATTGGTTGCATCTCTTTTCCACATCAAAATATTTCCTGTTTGCTCTGCAGTTAAATACTTCGCAATGTCATGGAATACGAGCATTAAATGAGAAAAAGCCCTAAGTTCTAGGGTGATGGTTTGTCATTTTTAACCAGTGCAAAACACTGAATTGAATTGCCTTTGATGAGCAGCTTCCAGTCCAAATAGCTGTTGCACAGGTATTATTAAAGACATTTCTCTAAGTGGAGACATATGTGGGTGCAGAAAAGGCCTTTCCTGGCATGGTAGAAACATCAGCATTTTTGGATGTATTGGATTTGACCATCCTAAACATCATAATTTCTCATTTTCTAAAACAAGTGCAACACCAGATGTCAGGTCAGATATCTTCGCTACTTGCAAGAGCAATTATTAGTCTTTTTCCCTCACCAGTTTTGAAGGGATTTTTGAGTCATGGAGAGGTATCCAAGTCAGAACTTTAACTTTTACACTGTAGTCTGATAGAAACAACAACATGTTCATGGCTTTTGATTAATCTTGGGCTAAGCAATTCTTAAACGAGCAGAAGCCTGGGAATAAATGTTCCTGTGTCATCTGGTTACTTACATTAAGGTGATTAAAAATGGGACTCCCTTTTCTGTCCTTGAAATAGACACATATTCGAGATGCTTTTAGGCAGGCAGACATTCTAGGTACTTTAAGTTTATTACCTTGGTCTGAATGGTTTTCATTAATGACTGCTAATATTGGTAGTCTTCAGGGATTTTTTTGTATTGAGTTTACAAACAAATATATGTATGTGTGTCTTCTTGAAGTTTCAAATCTCTTTGTCTAGTTTTTCGACTCAGATCCATATTTTCTGTTTATTTTTCCAGGCAGACACTTAATAATAACATTTTTATTATTTTTTTAAAAATACCAGGGAGACAATAAGTTACATATTTTTTAGGACTGTTTAAATTTTCATAGTTGCCTGATGTATTTATGTTTAACCTTTGACAGACACTTCCCTTTCAAAATTTTGTGCTGCTGTGCAGTTTAAAATGAATAAGGGATGTTGCAGGGAAGTAAATTTAGCTACAGGACTGTGTAGATGGCTTAAATTAATTCTTATTAACCTCTGCAGGTATTAGTCACCATTTATTGGCTAGGGAAAGCAGCAAACAGCTGCACGTCATATAGTGGATCAACCCTGAACCTGAAGGAGTTTGAAGGCTTCCTGGCACAAATGAGAAAGGTATCTTTTTGTTATGTTTTTGGAATGGAAATTTACTTCAAATTATTATTCTGATAAGTAAATTGTTTCTTGCTAAATATGAGAGAAGGGGGGCTGGAGTGCAAATTCATTAGTAAACCTCTACCTACATCAAAAACGTTTCTGATTCTACCAAACTGAAAACCACTTTGGCAGCCAGCTTTGTGGTGGTATCAGTGATGGAGCAAGTGATGTCAAATAGGGCTTTAGAATTGTCATGTGGCTCTTTCATCTTAATTTCCATGTGTTTTGCTTTGAATTATTTGCATTTATGACACCAAGTTTCAGCTAGAAGAGCTGAGACTCAAAGGTAACTTGGTAGGACTCACAAGAGCATAAGTCTTTTTCTTCTTTAAAACATTCAGTCTCATGGGCAGCTTTTTGGTTTTGTGTTGCAACATAAAGCATCAAACCAAAGGATCTAAATAAAGCTGAAGTGGGGGAGAAGGAGATTATGTTTCACCAAGGGCATAGTTAAGATAAATCTGGTTTTGCCAAGCCCTAGATTCTGGCTGAAATCATATTTGGTGGTTTATGATGAGCTGATCTCTGTTGGAAGAGAAAAGTTGTGATCGCTTTAGGGTGGTTTGGGAATTTTTGGTTGAGCAGTCTAGCATGCCCTGAACCTTGACATCTTAACCTCATGGTTAATGCTAATGGTTAGCATCGATAACCAAACCTGCCTTTTTTTGGGATGGAAGGGGCAAGGAGCAGGCGTGGAAGAAGATTGGCAGCACCATGTGCTGGCACCATGTGTGTTGGACATACTTGCTCCAGGAGGGCTGTGCAGATACGTTCTGCAGTCCACAAAGAGCCTCGTGCCTGCTATTGCCACCTCATGTAACAGCCATGTCATCACAGACAGGAGGGTTTGGGGACCATGGGAGACTCTCCTTCAGCTCTGTGCTCTTCATTCTGGGATCTCACAGGGAGCTAGTTCCACTGGAGAGGAAGAAATGCTTGTCTGACTGATAGCAGCTCCTACACCCTGGCGTGACCAGAGAACCTTAACTAGATGGGTAAAATTCCTGTTTGTGTGCCCAGTTCTTTTGAACAAGCAGGTGAAAATGGAGAGGAAGAGAGAACATCCTGCTTCTCTGGAGAAGTTTATTTTAGTCTTCATTTGAATGACCTGTGCTTATCTCTTGGGACTTTGGCACTCATGAGTGATATGACTGAGCCTGAGCAATAAAAAGATGAAGTTAGTAGTTGAGTTGTCTACAAATAGAAGATGTGGGGAAGGAGCAGTTCGCACTCCAAAGGGTCAGAAAGGTGAAACAAACCCAAAAAAGGGAGCTAGCACAGAAAACTTGCCAAAGGGCAGGTAGTCACAATGTCAGTGCTGCATGGTGTGATGATTTATTTTTTAATGTTTAATCTCACACCACAAGGCTCCTCTTTTTCCAGGTGATATCTACCCATGAAACTAATCATCAGAGCATTTTGAAGGTCCTATCTTGAACCCTTTTGTGGGATGAAATAGGCTAGGGGCAAAAGCAAGCATTCTCCAGGGAGCTGGGGGTCATGAAGTGCCTGGCTGGGCATTGCAGAGTGCTGCAAATTAAGGACAAAAGCAAGAAGTTGGTACTTGATTTTCGCAAATGTTGGAGCTGGGAGAAGAGTAGAAGTCTCATAAAAGCTGAAAGCTATATATGCCTTTAATGCATAAACAAAGCATTTTGCAGTCCTGAAAAGTCTTATTTAGGGTGATGCTGCTGTGAGGGCTGCTGGCAACTTCTTTTATCATGTCCCTACTTTTGTACCCCTGCAGTATTTCCCACTGGCAATTGTGGGTTTGTATGTTACTGCATTTGAAGAGGATTTGGTTATAAAATACAACATTTAATCATGCTGTGCAACACTCTGATGTTCTTTATAGTTGAGCTCGAGTGATGAAAAGACACTTTATCACATTCTCTACTGGCATTTTTTCCACAGAATTTAATAACTAAATCGACCATAAATTCAGTGTGGTTTAGTTTTTCTGTTGTAAATCCTCTCTACCCTCCTTTTTTAATAAGCAAATCAAAAGACAGTTCTGATGTAAGTTGTCTCGGACTCATCTTTTTCAACTTCTCATGCTGAAGGGGATATTAATTTCGAATTTTATTCATGCTACTCTGTTTTTAATTTCATTAACTATTTGAGAACTCATTCATCTTTACTTTTAAACTAGAAATTCCCAATGACAAAATGTCAATGGGTTTTTGATTATATTCAGTGGGTGGAACTCCCTGGACGAATGCATCTTGTTTTTGGCAATCACTCTTTAACTGCCACTCGGTGACATACTGTGTTTTTAATTAGATAATATGAAAGACTAATGCACTGTTGTGTGTCCTGTCGTGGTGTTATCAGTCCCACAGATAAGCACATTCCCACTGATAGCATTTGGGAGATGACGTTTGTCCAAGGCAGGACAAGTACCCGTCTGTGTGACAGCATTGTGTTGCAAGTGTGTCTTTGCCAAGGGGAAAGCTGTAAAGAACATGTTTACAGAAGTCTAGGATCCTGTCCTGGTGCCTGCCTCCTCATTCCTAGTGAGCGGCATGCAAAATTAACATAAACAAGCCATTGAAAGTAGGTTCTGCAGAACTCATTAGTTCACAATTGGACTGTTTTCAAACTCTGGGAGATAGTGAATGTGGGATGGGGCTTTTTGCCCAGTTGAAGTCCCTGTAGCTGCTGAGCAATTCTGTGTCATTCAAATACAGTAATTTAGGAAAATGGAAGCGTGCCTAAAGATTGAGAATAGCTGATTGGTATGAAGGGATGAGCGGATTTAAGGAATTTGGATTTTTTAAAAGATTTTTGGATCATGTCACAAACGGGATTTTGATAGGATTTGTAGATTTTTTCTTGGCTGTGTGTAATTCATGCAGATTTCAGGGAGATAGATTTTTGTTGTCTATTGTTTCTATCAGTATTTTAGTTCACTAAGCAGAAATGGGAAAGGAAATTACATAGGACTCCTTAAAACTTTTTTAGATGCATTTTATCTGTTTTTAGAATATATTTTCACTTCTATTTACTGTGAGGTTACCTAATGTCATTACCACAGTTTAGCTTAGCCTTAGGTGACCTTTGCCGCTGGCCTTAATGTGGTATTTTGGCAGATTAGTAGTGAGTGGCACTAATTAGGCCTTCTTCCTGAAAAGTTTGCAGGGCGTTTGGTCTGATGTCTCAGTCCCGCTTCAAGCCTCCCTCTTGTTCGGCAGGGCAGTGTTGGTGTGTTACTGTGGGGCTCTCCACTCTCCATCATTTTTCTGGCAAACCTGCTTTTTTGTGGAGGCGGCCAGCCATAGCATACTGTGATATTCCTGATTGATCTTCTCATTGGCGATACTAGTGACGGGTAAAACCTTAGCAGTGAGGGACAGTGGGAGCTCTGCTCAATATAGCCATTGTGCTTCAGCTCGTGGTAAGCAGGGGGTGCTTCTTAATTAGGAATTAATATTCAAATGCTTCTGGAGAAAAAAAAAATCACATTCCAGCCTCTTTGGGTCACAAAATGTCAGTCTGATAATGGCACCCACATCTCTGACTTTACTTACTGTCGGGGGAGAAAAAAACAGATTTCTCTCTGAACAAACTTAGTTATTTTTGTTTTTCCTTAGTCTGTGCGATTGTAATTAATGTTAAGACACTCTGTAAAACAAGGAATTTATTATAATGCAAGGGTGAGGATGGCTTCTATTGACCTTTCCCTCTGCTGGAGTTTCAGTGTTTTAGTATGTGCTGCTTGCACTGGAAAGAATTTATAATCACAGGGCTGTCAAAGACAACCATTGTTCTCCCTGCTCTGAACATGTGGGTCAGCTACAAGTGCTTTCATATCCCCCAGAGCCAGGAGCTGGCAAAGAGTAAAGAGCACTACTGAATTCTTCTGAGGCATCGGGAAAAGCATTTTGCATATTTTTCATTGCTGATTGCTTGAGAAAGACATCCCTCTTTCATAACAGGAATTTCTCTTCAAGGTAGACGGAGGCTGGGGCACACTGCTTTATTATTTTGCCGAGCTGAAGCAGCAACAACAAATTCTGTCTGCTGGGGTCCTGGCCAGATACAATAGATGGGCAAGGAGAGGCGGGGGTATCTTTTGGAAAGCAGTAAACTTAAACCTGATGCAGGCACGATGTTAAAATTGTAGTGCTTTTGGCTGTGCTATGGACTGTGGACGACAAGTCAAGTTTCAGGTTACTTTCACTTTTGATCGGTTTATTAACTGGTCTATTGGAACTTTTTCTCAGTTCATTGTACTAATTAATGAAAGTAGTTTCTTCTTAAACAGCATAAAACCAGTTTATTGCAAGCTTGCACTTTGTTTTGAAGGGAAGAAGGGGCAAAACCCAAAGAAACCCTTTTTAGGGGAGGAGATTTTTAGTGTTTGGGAAGATGCTTTGTTTTTTGATGTGTAATGCATCTCACGAGTATGTCAGTGCCTTCTTTATGAAGAGGTTCCTGGTGTATTTCCATGTAGGAAACAGAGGACGTTGAAAGCCCCAAGCGCAGCATTCGTGACAGCGGCTATATAGACTGCTGGGACTCTGAACGCAGTGATTCCCTCTCCCCGCCTCGCCACGGCAGAGATGATTCCTTTGACAGTCTGGACTCCTTTGGCTCCCGCTCGCAGCAGACACCGTCTCCAGATGTAGTGCTCAGAGGGAGTAGTGATGGTAAGTACCAGACACAGCACAGCACATGCACAACGCTGTGACATAAAATGAGGTTTCTGGAATAAATGTGCCATTCAGAAGCAGCACACAGCCTCTGAATCAGGCAAGTCCGGTGGGGGAACTTCTCTGTGAATGCTGATCTGTGCTCCCTGAGGTGGCATTGACTTTGCCAACAGCTTACCTGAAGTCTGTCTCAAGGTAGTGTAGCACTGGGAAATGAGTTACATCATTGCGGTGTAATTTTATGATGGGAAGAGTGCTTTTCTGGGTTTTGGTGTAAGAGGATGTTTTGCAGATTCATTTTAACTTACAAACTAGGCTGAAGGAAGAAATAAAATTACAGGAACAGGGTGTAGTGAATAGTAGTGAATAACATGTTTGCTTAAGTAAATACAGGGCAGATAAAAGACATAGAAATATCTTGAGAATGTCTGATACTTGACAGAGTTTTGAAGTCTGATGTACGGCACTTTATCAGTTGTCATATATGTTTTCATGGCATTTAGAAAACGGGGTAAATTATTACATCCCAGCATCAGAGCTTTGTACACATTTGTGAGAGGACAGGCAGCTCTAGGCATATAGAAGGGCTGCTGCTTCTCTGCCTTTCTTTTCTGGTTTTAAGAGGTTTTCAGAGGCTTGTAAACACAGCATGCTGGATGAAGAAGGATTTGCTAGGAACAGGTGTGGAGCATGCACTTAGGTTACCTGTCAGGAGCAGGATTCTGGTTTAGGACAAAAGGATGCATGATTGAGGATGCAAAAGTATGCATGATTGAGGATACAAAAGGATGCATGTTGCACACATGAATCACTTCTCCTTAGTAATGTTGTTTATTTAATTTAAAAAGGAAAGGCAGGAAGACTTTTTGGTAGGAGCCAGATGTTCATACTGCTTTTGGCAGTGTGAAAGAAACTGGTGCAAATCATGACCGGACACACAAGAGATTTCCTGAGGTGATGGGGAACTCCTTAAAACTGGAAAGCTCGCAGGGAGAGCTGATATTACAGTAAAATTATGAAAGAGCTCTGGGAAAATCAGAGCTAAGATCTGCTCTGCTGCTCTGAGTAGCCTGTAGTGTTTGGGCTGTTATTGGTTGACCATCCAGAACCAGCTACTGGGGCTGATTCCCTGAAACAGCCTCATGACCTCTCAGACACTGAGCAGAGCACAGGCTCCACATTATAAAATGTTTTTCTGCCTTCTCAAATGACACAAGCATGGTGTTGGCAAATAGGAACACCTCATATGTCCTAATTGAAAAGTGTTGCTCTGTCCTGGGTGCTCAAGGGATGTCCAGTGTCCCTGCTTACTTGAAGCTGGTAGACAGCCAGTTACATACGTCCTGTAAATGCTTCCTGTCAACTTCTGCTGTATTATCAGATGTTAGAAAGGTTTTGTGATGGCTTGCCACAGATTGTTTGCTAAGACATACTATCTTGTCACATTCCTGAGTCTGTAACAAACATAAAATAAGATGAAAGCACACAAAGCTTGTTCTGAAAAGTTAGTCTTTAACCAGGGTGCGTGCAGATGCTGTGTGCACATGTACGACTTGTCCAGCCAACACTTTCTAATTTGTCCTATTTTCCCTGCTTACTACTGCCATAACTTCACAGCTGTCTCCTCCAACAGTTGCAGGTGAGGTGTAACTTGGCTGACCTCTTTTATGTTAAACCTCTTCCTGTGGTCCCAGCAGGCCAGTGTTTTACTCAGCTGTTACTAGTTTTTGATAGAAACAGTGTATTGGACTCAATGATCTTAGAGGTCTTTTCCAACCTAAACAACTCTGTGATTCTATATGCAAAGTTGGATGGAGGAAAACATTTTGCTTTCATTACTTCTTTCTCCATTCAAATAGGAGCTTTATAAACCAAATAATATTATTGTGAACTAAAACTATGATTCCTTCCACTCCAAGAAGAAATAAAAGCCTAAATGGGCATTATTTAGGTGATCCTAAGGTGATTCATTAAGGTGGAAGCAGCAATACTACCTTCACAAATGCAATCTGTGATTAGTCTCACTGTTGAGGAACTGCTCTGGTGTCCCATGTAGAGCCTGTCCCTTAGCAAAAAACAAACCAAACCAGTGGTAGAGTAGAACAGTTACTTAAAACACAGTAAAATTGCAGACTGAACTGCCTTTAGAGTTGCCAATGAATAAAATCTTCTACCTGGCCAGTAGTTGTGCATGGATCCTTTTAAGAAGGATCTTTGCATGTCTGTAATATATAATTGCTTGTTACTAGCTGTGGCTGCTGCTGCTTCTACTTGGAAATGCAGAACAACAAACTTAAGGTTATAAATGTAGAGCACAGCTGCATCTTCCATTTAGTGCTTTGGCATCAAGTACTTTTTTTGCAAATTTGAGCTGAAAATAATTTCATGAGTAAGATATGAATAATTAAAGAAGCTGTATTTCTTTGAAGTATTTAGCTTGGGGATGCTGGCAGGCACAGTAATGAGAGGAATGTGTTCTAATTCCTCTGCTACTGTGGTTATCTATTTCAGCATTTCTATCTGCCAGTTCAGGACTGGTTTTCATGTGTTACAAAAATAGACACCAGAGCAAAGTCAAAAGCAATCAGAATAGCAAATAACAGTAAGGGAATATTTTCTTATCTTTTACTTACTCTGTGCCCTGCTCTGTCTAATGACACTACAGCCCTTCAAACCTCAGCTATCAACAGATACCCCTGATTCTGTGATGGTATCTCCACTTTTTGTTTAGACATAGATTCAGGGTACCAATTTTGTTGCTAGTTGTCATAAGTTCTTAACAAAAATTGTTCAAGCAAAAGATTACTGACAAAAAAGTGCAATGTGATTTTTGTCTAACATTCATTTCCATTGTGTCATGTCTTTTCCTACTGTTCCTTTTCACTCTTCTTCATCTCTCTCCAAGAAAGTCATGAATAACTCAATCTACTGCAAAAGCTCTTTACAAATAACATTCCTAGCATATTTAGACCTCTTTTTCTTCCCCCACTTCGAATTATACACAAGCTACTTGTGATTTTTATGACTTCATTGTTTTCAGTTGTTCAGTACATAGCACAGTGAATTAGCTATTAATTTGCTACTGTTTTGAATTAAAAAGAGGACACAACCTGAGTGGCTTCCCTTCACCTTAAAAAGGGGAACAGCTAATTACTTTTGCAAGTCCTGCAAAGGGACCAAGGACCGAAGACAGCCAACTCTCCAAAGCTTGGAGAACATACAAATGCTGATGGGACAAATGGCTGAACACACTCCATTTCACTCTTCAAACCAGGGCCTGTGATAAGGTTACACTGCTGGGGGAAAACTATTTGCATAACTTCTTTGTGAATTATTTTAAAAGGCTCATGATGGTTCAGGGAATCTAGGCTTCCAAAATGGGTATGAGAGCAGTTCCACAGTGCAAATGCTCTTTAGGGTGTTTCTCCTACAATTTGGGAGTTTAAAGTCAGAAGCTTACATAAGTCTCAGTGTTTTAAATGTGTTGTAAATATCAGGAAGTTTAGTTCATTTGAATAAAATCAACTGGTCACCCAGCTCTGCTAACCTCATTTCTTATTCTCTCAAAGTCTCGATTTTTCTCTAGCACTTTATTTCTTCACTGTACTGATCTAACATCTAAATCCTGAGATCACTTCCCTCTCTCCTTGCATCCTTCCATCTGGGGATCACCGTCTATTTTGCGGTGTACTAGACTGACTGACTAGGCAACCAGTGAGACAGCAGAGAGACCATCAAGCCTTCTGGTTCACAGCAGCTGCTGCTATTCTCAGGTCTTGACCGCAGCTGATGCTGTCTGTGTTCAAATTGCTGTGTTAATGTGTGTGTAGGAGCACCCACGTATTCCTGCCATTCTGTAGCTATACAACATGGAACCTTTTTCTGCTTGTGCTTGAGTTAGGTACTTATTAGTCTAGGTTCAAAGACTGTGAATCAGGTCAGACATGCCCTTATGTACAACTAGGAGTCATCTGGGCTTCAGGTAAAATTCTGTCCTATGTGATTGACAAGTCTGGCTTAGTTTTAACCTAAGGTTTTTTGATGTGGCCTGTGGCTGAAGATGAATTTTTCAGGGAATGATGGAAAAAAGTTTACTGTCTGTGTAGATGTTGTGGCTACTACCTTCAGTGACTCATTTTAAAATAAAAACGCGGGTAAAAGTGGCTAAATGTAATTTTTTGATGGTGTCTTCTCTGATTTATAGTTTAAAAATAACCCAAACAACTGGATGAAAGTGAAAATAAAAAGTTTTTTTTTTCTCCTTCCTTACTAGGGAGAGGAAGTGACTCGGAAACTGACCTGCCACACAGAAAGATGCCAGATGTGAAAAAAGATGATATGTTGGCGAGGCGGACCTCACATGGTGAACCTAAATCAGCTGTGCCTTTTAACCAGTACCTCCCAAACAAGAGTAATCAGACTTTCTATGTACCTGCTCCGCTTCGGAAAAAGAAAGCTGAACGAGAGGAGTACCGAAAGAGCTGGAGCACAGCGACGTCACCGCTGGGAGACAGACCTTTCAGGTAATGCTGGCCTGTCCACCTCCTCCTTTCCTCAGTGATGGTGCTTTAACACTTGCCCAACTTTCATTCTTTTCACAAGGTGTATGATACTGTAATAAATCTCTTGCTGGTGTGGTACTGATAAGTAGTTTTTAGCCATTGGTGAAGCTAGTCGAAAAGCAGCAAGTGGAAAATCATTGTTGTGATGTCATTATTTACCATATGTGTATATATACATATATGTATATGTATATACTTATATGTATATGTACATATATGTATATGTATACAATGTATAGCTTGTGTTTGACAATATATTGGTTAATATAAGTAACATGGATATTGACTCAAACCCAAGGCTGGAAAAAACTCTTCTGGACAATCTGTTTCACTTCTCAAGACAATTACCAAAAAATTATACCTAAAGCTAATGTTTTCTATATTTAATCAAAATAGATAATATTTTTGCTAATTCTTTTGTAAAATAAATTTATTTGTATGTTATATTTAATACACCAGTATGGTTTATATAGCTGTGACTCTACACATGACTCTGCATGTTGGTTTTGTCAACTAATACTTCACTTTTGTTTTGGACTAAGAAACAACTTCCTTTGAAGAACATAATAATCTTCTCTGATTATTCATCAGAATTCATCCTTTGGCATCTTGATTTCAGCAAAATGTGCTTATAAGTGTGTATGTTTTAAGCACAGCCTACATTAAACTACCTTGTATAATTCAATAGCAAACCCCAACCTGAAACCATAGAAGAACTGAATGAAACATCAGGACTGTGTGAAAAGGAGAAAGTGGGCTCCATGGCTCCTGAAGCAAGCTCCCTTAAAAATCAATTAGGTGTGAATCAAAGTGAAGAAGACTCCATAGACCAGTCTCCTTCATGTAGTGCAAAAGAAACATCAGCACCCAAGGGGAAAGATGTGGAAGAGATCAGAAAGTTAAGAAGACTCGAACAAGCTGGTATTAAGGTCATGTCAGCAGCCCAGCGCTATGGCAGGTTAGCCCAATGATGTGGGAAATCCTGCACGCTTCACAGTTTTAGGATTGGCTGAAGTGTGGGCTTCCTTGATCTGCTGTGATTTCACATCTCCTAACAAAAATCCAGTCTGCTAAGCACTCACAATTGCTAGTGAAGGTCTTGGTCTGAAAAAGCTTGTGATGTGGCAGCTGTAGATTGCAGAGTTGTATGATGCTAACTACATTTGTGTTGAGAAATTGTATTGTCTTACAGCATAATGTAAACAGGCTCCAGGAAAACCACTACACAGAATACTTGTCACCTTCCACTTAATGCTTTCTTGTATTTAATAAAAATATATAGAAATCTACATTAAAAATGCCTGGTCTAGGTAAAAGTTTCAGAAATTTACATTACTTGTTGCTGGTGGGATGGGTTAGTTTGCTGAACCACACTTTTTAGGTGGTTGATATTTTTAGCTGTGTTAGTAAATGATAGATTTATTTTTAATGGCAGGAACTATAAAAGCACGGTGCTTGTTAACACATGTACCTGTTTAAGTATGGAGGCATAGTTCAGCAGACATAATTTGACTGACCTTAGAATGGAATATATGTAGTTATTCAGTTATTACCTGTGTTATTTATTTTTGGATGTTGTTCAGTTTGGGTATTTCCTATTCTTTGACTTGAGAGCTGAATGATGGCTAGGTTCATAGCCCATGCCTTTCCATCATCTCAGTCTCTTCTACTCATGGGGAAGACCTGCAACGTAGAGTTTTAGTTAACATGTCAGATTATTAGGCACTTATAAACGATCAAAATGGTTTGGCTAAAGGGTAAGTGTCCAAATCCTCCTGTCCAAAACATTTTGTTAGGGATTGTGGGGTGAAATCCTAACAGTGAGTAGTCTGGGCTTTGAATTGTAGTAGGAAGAAATGCAGCTCTTATGTGGTACAGTTTATTCATAGGTGCAGTGAAGCTGGTGTGCAGCCACATACAGATATGCCATATGCAGATGAAATAGAATATATGCTGTCACATGTCCTCTTCTCAGGTCTACTTCACTGTTGTTGAGCTGTACTGAACCAGTGTTTATGTCTGGTTGTGGGGTATTACTTTTGACAAAGCCCAGTAGCAATGTTGAGGAGCTGTCTGGCATAAATCAGTTCTTCAGCCTTAGTGTGCTAGTTGATTGGGAATCCAATCCATAAACCAGAGGGGTATTAGCATAATTCTATTCAAAGACCAAGGCTGTAGTATTAATGGTAGTAATGTAGTAATATGTAGTAAAATGTAGTCATTGCTTGTGTTTAGCAGTGCAGTGCATAACAAATAGCTCTGTTTGCATTTGGAGGATGCTCACCATCTTGAGAGACCCTTTTCTAACTCTGTGCTTGATCTACTGTTTTGATGTCCACAAAGGAAGGATGTGTGAACAAATGTGTGGTTCTTTCCTTGGAAAATCTGTTGTCCTTACAGAGAAGGGAGGAGAAATAACAAGTAATTTTTCTTCCTTACTCTCAGTGGAAGTGATTTGTGGAATTTGGCAGCTGGAAAAAGGAGGAGATGATAGTTTTCTGTCCCAGCAAAGGGTCAAAGAGCAGAACTTTGTAACCCAAGCGTCGCTGTAGTAAGTAGGAGCCTGCTTCTGGAGATTGTAGGAAGACACAGCATAAAAGGCACAAGGGACAGAAATCTGTAAGGAAAATTCTTTGTATGTAAAAGTGGAAGAATAGTGGGTGTGGAGAAGGGAAGAATTTAGAAGTGACACTTTAGGATACATTTAATCATGTTTCTTAATGTCTTATCATTCTTCTTGGAACATCTCAATTTTATCTCTCTTCTTGGCATCAAGTTCAATTTTCCATTCACTAATGGCACTCAGCATTTCTCAGTCCCTGTTGTTTCTGTGTTCTGATTTTTTTTTTCTTTCACCCCTCGTATTCCCTCATCTTTCTCTGATACCAGCCTCTCTTTTGTTTTTTTTTCAACTTAATGACCTCTGGAGATACCCACTGTGAGTTTTGAGTTCTACAAGGCATCTAATTGTTCCTAAAGCTTAAACTCAGTAGGGGGCTTTTCTGAGTCCTGAACAGGGAAGATTTGAACTTGTGTGCAAATGTATTTTTTGCTTGGAGTCTAAGTGCTTGTCTCCATTGCTGTAGCATGTTCTAGGAAAGAGCTGCTTTAGTTAGGTGAATTAGATGCTATACAAATGCATGCCAAAGAGTAATTCCCCTTCCCAAAAGAGTGAAGTGTCTCTATTGCATGTTGTTATGTTGTTTTATTGATATGTCATCCTCCTTGCTTGCTTATTGCCTGCACATCTGTTTCTTAATTACTGTATTGTATATGAAAGGTAAGGATCATATTCATGGAAACACCCTAAAAAGAGAATAGTTAATTGTGTTTAAAGAAATGATGGAGAGGAGAATTTAAGAGAGAAACATAAGCAAGCGTTTATGATATGTTCATTGAAAAAGAACATGAACTCTTACCTTGACAGAGCATAGGGATCCAAAACCCTTCCATTGTTCTGAAATGCAATATAAGAATCCACAAGCCTGTATGAGACCTTGCTTCAGGGAGTGCAAATGCCTGCAAGTCACTTTGGAAGCACGTGCTGTACCAGCATGGACCCATTTACTGTTTCTGCAACAGCTGGGGCTGCGTGTGTGAGATCAATTTGCAGATAAATCTACTACTTAGTCTTTGCTATCTATACCATGATAAACTGACTTTAAAGAAACACTTTTGACTGCCATAAACTGTTTCAGGAGACCCCAAAATGTCACAGCTAGTCTTTGATTCCATGTAAAAAATAGTAAATTAATGGAAAATATTCTCAACCTAGAAAGTGATTACTGAAGTCTAACTACATACTAAAAGCTGTACGTTTCTCTTACAGTGACTCATAGTTGCACTTCTGAGTACTATAACTCAATATTTCTTTGTGCCAAAAATGCTGCTCTCAGAAATGCTACATTTGATGCTCTCAAGCTTCACTAGCATTGGTGGACATGAGACTGGAAAATCCAGCAGTTTTTACTAAATAATCATTTGGTGAACCGGCTATTTCTGAACCTGTTGTGAACACAAATATTTGTGAGGAAAAGGGACAGCAGTTCCCATTTGGAATGCTCTTGGCCAGTGTTGTTCTGTTGACTTAAGTGAAATTTTGATCCTTCAGAGAGATCTAAGGAAAAACTTGCCTTTAGCTAATTTGAGACCATACTCTCCACATCACTAACAGGGGATTCTGTGTTTTGCAGCATAAGAAGGCAAAGGCAGACAGTTTCATATGTCCTTTGAGCCTGAGCCTGGCTGGTCTGTCAGGGGTGGTTTATAGCTTCCCCAGCAGTTTCTCGAGCAACTTTGTGGAGTAGCACTTTGAAAGGGCAGCTGACAATGTAAAATAAGTGGTGTGTGTAGTGGGGCTTGCAGGGATTTAAAATTTTTTAAATGCTTTTAAAAAGCAGTCTTTATATTTAAGATAGTAGAGAAACTCGGAGCAACCCCTGAGCTATTTAGATTTGCTTTCTTAATGCCAGTCTGTTTAATCCTTTGTGATCCTCTCTATTTCACTTCGTATAGCAAGGTGTGCTACATGACAGAGCAAATGCCTCCTAAAGTACTGTATGGAACAGTCTTTGCTGCCCAACTTCCTGAAATATCAACATGAGCAGTTAGATTTTTAAATGTGAGAGTTGCCTAGCTCCTGCCATCTGTCTTTTCAGTTTGCCTAAGAGTATTGACCCTTCCAAGTTAAAATAAGCTTAATCTTTATGGGTACCAGCTGTCAAGTGTCTTTATTGTCGTAATCTTCAGTAACAGCAAGGCTGTGTTGATAGCAGTTGTGTTTCTGACGAAGGCAGGTGGCAATATTTTCCAGCATGCCAATATCACTGGTGTGCTGTCATTGTAGCTACTGTATGTCAGCATTGGCATAGAGGGCTTATTCTGTGGGAAACAAAAGGTTAATTAGGAAAAGAATCAATCATGGTGCATGTGAGAAGAAAGTAGTTAAGAGTACTAGGGTAGACAGCCTCAGTGATTACTCAGATGGGGTTTTTTTTAATAAACCTATTAAGAAAAATGCCAAATTCTGATATTTCAGGACTCAGCAGCATTTGCCAGGGATCAGATATTTACATCACATTTCCTCTTTTGTTTGAAGTGTTCAAGAAGTTTAATACTGCCAGTTATGGTACTACATTCACTGCATCTCCTATGCTAAAATTTGTTCTTACTGGTTCTTCCAGCTATAGCTAAAATAAGTTAAGGTCCAACATACTGATTTTTTTATGTAAAGTCTTTGTAGATTTGCTACTTTATATGATAAGTTTTATTTCTAGCTAGGCTTTGTGCAATCTAACAGCAGCTCGGAGCATATTTGATTAACTGTGCTTGTTTTTTGACCTGGAGATGAGTGCTGCACTGCCCTCTCCTCCCCTGGTGCATCAAGAGCTTTATTTAATTTTGCTCTGTGTCAGTAAAAAGCCAGTATGTGAAGACATTGGAAGTACCCCAGACATCATCCTTCGCAAGGACAACCCCTTCATGACACATTATCAAGGAAAGGATTCTGGTTCAGAAGATGAAGCAGCCAGCAGAGTTCCTGATTTAGAAAAGGATGACTTTGCCACCCGAAGAGCCAGAATGAATCAACCCAAGCACGTAGTTCCATTTAACTCCTTTTTAGCTGGACCCTATGCAAGTAAAGAGAAAGGTAAACTGGAAGATGTTAAAAAGCCATTGCAAATGGAAAAAAAGGAACATGCAAGGTGTGCATTCATGATCTTATTCTTTCAAATATAATGCTTAATTTCACCATGATTATTACTGTATAGGCCTAAAGCTGTCTTGGCTACAAAAAAACCTTACTGATTAAAGTAAATGCAAATGCTTTATCATAAAGTGAACCAAACGAATTTTTTGTTAGAGTATGAGGAGTAGTGTTAATTGGCTGTGAGTGTAAATAAGATAAAAGCAGGACACTTGTTATCTAAGCTGATGAGAGAGGTCATGAGCGTGAGTGGTGGAAAATAAACTTAGAAAATATGTTCTGCATCTCAGCTCTTTTTCTGATCACTTTCAGTGCACATTTTTTGACACTTTTCTTTCATCTCATGTTCTTTTAATACCCTGCATAAAACAGGGACCAGATGGGTCTTTAGTTAAGGCACTGAATATATATGCCTGCTACACTGCACTGAATTATGTTGCACCTGGTCCTAATGTGTGTTATGCAGCACTAGTTTGGGAAATGGATCAGGGGTTACAAGGCTTCAGCCTAGAAAATCCCTTCTTTCTTCAGTTCAGTGATACAGACCTTTAAGAAGTTGCTGAACACAAATATTTGCTAGGTAGAGATCTTTTTTTAGGAAACAAGTATATTTGTTTTATTTGTGTAAACAGATGTGATTCTAGATAAGACACATACAGGGAACCTTGACTGTAACAACTGATATGTTCAGAAAACTTCTAATATTTAGGAGCTCTTTTCAATTTTCGAATGTCAAGTGTGCCATTCAGTTGCTGGTAATTTGATTATATTAACATTTTCTAATGACTAGTTTGACAGGACATCTGAGGAGCACCTAGCCAAATTTTAATAGTCCAGTGCTATTGACATGACTCTTAAGATCAAAGAAGTTGTGTAGTATGTTTGACAGTGAAACCTGAATTCACTGGGTGAATAATATTCAAATGGAATATTTGTAACTAATTAGGAGAAAACTTATTGCAGAAATGCTTAATACAGTAATAAAATAAAGATTTTTCTTACTTGAGCTGGGAATAGAAGTTCACATGAAGAAGTGGTCTCAGTAGTGCATGAGTGGGATAGCATAGCTGAGAGGTTTGAACTTCAAATGATTAATTCCACATTTACTTCCTAAAATTAATGTGAAACTAATATTATAAATTCAGTTTTATCTTCTTGAGCTCTGAACATCTTCTTTTGACACTGATTTATAATTCCATCCTCAAAATATCTTTCCTTGCTGAACTGGAATGTGCATTAAATTAGAAGAAGACGGGTGCACATGGCATCAGTAAGACAAACAGTTACAAGCAAAGAGAACCCACTTCTGCAAAATGAGAAGACTGAGTCAGAGGAGGAACAGCAGGTGAAAGAGCTTGATAATGAGAGAGATGATTTGGCAAAACAGAAATCTCAAAGCATCCTTCCTCAGCTACAAGAAGATGTGCTTTTTGTCAATGCCTCTATAACAAAAGCAGATCTGGAGACCTGGAAAAGATTGAAACTGTCAGGGGAGCCCAGGTATGGTTTCTGCTTGTGGACAGGATTGGCAGCCTGGGAAGCATGTTTAGTTTGCCACAATCTGCTGTGTGTGCTTGCAGTTTTAAATTTGAAGGGTGCCTTGTTGACAACCAGTCCTTACCTATTTCCATTTTCAGGAGGAGTCCAAAAACCTGTACAGATATGCTATCTGTCATGAAATGAAAGTGTGTCCATCATTTAGAGCACTATAGCAGTTTCACAGTCACTTTTCTTGTAGATACAATATCAGAAATGTCCCTCTTGTCATGTGGCTGAATTTGCTTCGAAGCTGCTTGAAGCTGAACAGCACAAAGTTCCAAGTGGTACTGCTTATACACTAGCAACTACATTGCTCCTTACCAAGCTGTCCTCGGGACTCGAGGTGTTTTATACCTTGGGACTATTACCTGAGGATCAGCATCTTTGCATTAAAGTCTCTGTGCTATTTTGAGACCTGAGCTGATACATCAGCATGACATTGTACTCCAGTGCTGTGTAAATACAGCACCACTCTCTCATTGCAGCAGGGCTTTCAGGAGCCTCACTGTATGGTGTTTGCATGCTCTTGTTGTTAACAAAACCTGTACAAAGGGAGCCAGTTATTCTAAGCTGTTTCCATATGGAGATGGACTATAACATAGGCAGGTGATTTGTGACTCAAGTAGGAAAGGATAACAACTCCTAGCCTTCCTGTTTAGGTGCATGCCATTTTGCAATTAAAGATGGCTGGCTGTTCTGGCATTCTTCTAACAATGTGGGTTTTGTATGTAATTTTAGCTCTAATAAATCAAAACTCAATCAATCTTTCATCCTAAAGATATTAGCAGTCTCTCTGTGTTACTTTTGAGGCGATTTATTAAACTCTGGATTCAGTCTGCTTGGTTTAGGGTAAGTGAATTGCCCTTGCTAGTGCTCCCATGCCACTGTAACTCCCTCATGCCAAAGTGAGTTCTAGTGCCATACAGTCATATATAGTGTGTGGTACATATGAGGTATATATATATGAGGTATATATACTGGGTATATGTGAGCAGATAAGGAAACTGTGGCTTTGTTAGGGTGAAGAACTGAATTTGGAACAGACCATATGCTACATTCCTTGCCTGTAGGAAGTGCTTCCATGAATGTACTTCCTGAGTTTTCCCCACAGGTCTGCAATATCTTTGCATTTCATATGTCATTTGGGACTCAGTATGCCACAGCTGTTTATACCTGTGTCCTTGAATTTTAAAATAAAACCCCTTCAAAGCCTTAGGAGCATTTAATTTGTTTCATTCTGAGGGTCTCATGTTGGGGGCATTCTTTTATTCTTCATTATGACCAGTGAAGAAGATTTCAGATGTTCCAGCAGCACTCTGCCACCAACTGATACCACGGTGAAAGCAATAGCCCATGATGATTTTGCTGTCCGCAGAACCAGAGCAAACAAAAAGGCTGGTAACCCCAAGCAGAAGTTTGTGCATTTTGGGCCAGTAACTGAGATTGATCAACAAAAATGGGACAAGCTCGTTATTGGCAGAGCTTCATCCAAGAGTGGAACAGAAGAGGAAAGCAAGAAAGATGGTGTGGAGAGTCTGTCTGGTGTTGAAAACTCTCCTTCAACCACTGCTGTCAGCCTTGGGTTTGCTGAACACAGCATTGAAGTATCTGAGCCAGAAAATGAGTCCAGGTATTTGGTGTGGTTTAGGAAGTGCTACTGAGCTGTAAATGAGACCTGTTCTTGCCAGCTGCTGATCTGCATGAGAGCGAACTGCAGCATAAACTCAAGAGCTGTTTACGCGCACGGCCTTGTTCAGAAGACATCTGATGTCTTCAGAGTACCTTAACATGTTTAGGATTGCGCAGAACGCCGCACAAAGGTCTTCCGAATGCCTACTCAAAGTTTCTGATGGGCAGTGAAGTTACTGGTATCTCAGAGGCTCAGCTATCATTCATGATTTTTCTGCTGCTTGAATTCCAGCAGCTTTGCTCTGCCTGCTTTTAGCACATTAGAAATTTGTTATTCAGCTTGCTGGCCTTACTGATCTTCAAAAAATGTTTTTTTCAAACAAATGGATTTACTTTCTTTTTGAAGATGGTGTACTGCTGTTCTCTGTTTCTGGCATTTTTCCAGACAAGAGTTATCTGGGTCATTAACACATTAACAGATCTTATATTTCTTTGGCTTTTCTTTAATTGCTTCTGTGGCTGAAGCAAGAATTTTTAGCCAATACTTTTAGCAAGCAATTCATTCAGCTAAGTTTGTGTGTTTATAAAACATTTGCAAACTGAGTTAGATGACTCCTTTTCTTACCTTTCATTTGACCTGAGAATGTTTTGTCTGTCTCACCCCTCCTCTCATTCTCATCACTAGTGAGGGAGAAGTCAAGTCAGGTACAGATGACTCTTGCAGGAGAATTCCATCACCTGTACCAGCTTCTGATGTCATCTCTGAGCAACAAACCCCATGGAGTTTGAGCAAACAGCAAGAAAGCACTAAGGAAGAATGTGACAGGAATTTACCAGATATTGAGAGAGATGATATGTTGGTTAGAAGGATGGGAACTTTTCTGAGGCGTACCACAAGCTCCATTCCCATAAATTGTCCTCCCCTGTCAGTAGCTCCTTATCTGCTGCAGCAGCAGCAAGAGGAGGCTGTAACTTGTGAAAAGGATTTGAAGACTCTGCAGGAAGGAGAAAGGTCAGAGAATAGAAGCAGATCCCTCTGAGCCTGGTTTGTGTGTGGTGTTAGCTTGGATCAGTCAGCAATGTTGTCCCATTCTTCACATGGGCTTTAAGGATGTGTTTTACTCAATCATCATGGCATGTGTTTTGTTTTGTAAAATTACTTACAAGAATGTATCCTATGAATATAAAACAGCCTGTTTTCTTTCATAATATTTAAGTACTTCAGTTGTTAATTGCTGCTCAGCATGAAAATAGTCTTTCATTTCTGGGGAGGATGTCTTTTGCAAACCATGGTGCTTTGTCTAGATTTTTATGCCAGCTTCCGGCTGAATAAGTTGTTGCATAGATTTGTGTGCAATTCCCAACTTCTAACAAATCACCTACGTAAGTGTGGGGTTCAGCGTAATTTCCTCTTACTCCTTGTGCTGTGGCTAAAGATGCCTAGTTTGCCTAGTTGTCCATCATTCTCAGCTTTGTTTTGAGTAACAGTATCTCACATTGCCTGAGCAGCCACTTGCTGTGCAAGTGAGCATTGTCATGGAACAGTGTCACTTATCTCTCTGAGCAGTACTGTCACACAAGAAGAGAGCCAAGAACAGCTTGAAATCCCTCAGCCGCAGAGCGATGAAACAGAAAACAAAATGAAATTTCCAGACCCTCAAAGAGATGACATGTTAGCCAGAAGAACTCGAGCTTTTCTTAAACAGCCTGGGCCCAGTGTTAAGCAGTTCCTTCCCATGCCGTTTTCAAAGCAGCAGAATAAGCAGGGCACAGCTACAGAACTTGAGAAGAATACCACAAGGTAAGAAAGTTGTGGTTTTCTCCATCCCTTTTAGCTAGACCTGTGTGCTGCTTGTCAAGATCTCTTTGTCTGGAAGATTTGCTGGTGGCCCAGTAGTGGTTATTTTCATGCTTGTCCTCAGCTCTCTGCTAATCCTTTCTGCTCAGTTGAAGGCAGTAGAAAGTTTCTGGTCCTTTTAGAAGAATCATGTGGAGACTCAGACCAGAGCTCTACCAGATGCAAAATTCTAACAATGTGTGGAAACAGAGCTATGTAGCAATTACATTTTCATTACATTTGCAGAGGTTTCTGGTTAAATATGAAGTAATCAGTACAAATGTTTCCAGCTAGAAATGGAGAGGCTGGATGTAGTAGGTTAGGTGATTGTTTATGGCTTAACTAGTGACAGTGACTTCCTAACAGGAAATCTAGAGATCCTGAGATTCTTCCTGATAATTCTCAATGTCTTTCCAAGCACCTTTGTTCAAATGTTTGAGGCTGTGTCAGTGTTGAAGCTTTGGAACAGAGTTATCATTTGCTGGTTGAGCCACATGCAAGCAAGAGTGGAAAGGTTCTTACTCACCAGCCTCTTCAGAGTACTTGAGGAGAAAGATGCACCTGTACAGACATGGATGAAATACTAGCTTTTATCTCAGCCAGGAAAAAACAAAGCTGCCATCTACCGTAGAATTCAACAGTGGCTTGGTGTTGGAAAGACTTAATACTTCACTTTTTAATCGTGTTCTGGACAGTTTCTTTTCTGACTTAAAAGAATGGTACAAGCATTTGACTTCTAAAATTATGGGTTTTGTTCCTGCCTCACTTAGCTTGTCCTCTGTCAGCTATTTGGGTTTGTAGGGGCTGGTTTTCTGTTAACTTGTAGTTATGCTTTTCATTATGTATGTGTGATTTTTGAAATGTTGCTTAATACATCCCTTTACACTACTGCCTTTGGCTCACTCAGGCCTGAAAAATATCCACAAGTCCACACTAGTAGCTCTGGAAAACCTGCAATAGAACCACCACAAGAACAGTGGCAAGGGCAGGAGGACAGTCTCCCACCTACAGGACAAGATGAGATTGTTAGTACTGCCCAAGTGGCTGAAGATGACAACAATGAAGTCCACCCTGGCCAAACATCTAAGCTTCAGGAGGTTCCTGAGGAAAACAAAACAGAAGCACTTTCATCCAAGGATGAGCCTCTGCAAACGTGAGCTTTCTGGTGTGAATCACGCAGTTAACCCCCGTGTGCACACTTCAGAGTTCAGATTGTGCATTGCCTGGTGTGTTTTCAGTCCAGACTAAAACACTGTATGTCAGTAATACACATTTTAGAAACAAAAATAATAGTTGTGTAATGCATTTGATTTTGATTTTTTAAAAAATATTTAATTGAAAGCTGAGTGAATGGAATGTTTGATTACAGTATATATGTTGAATTGCAAGAAAAGTTTATGAAGAGAAGATGCTAAAATGGACTCTGCTTGTTGAGAGATGCTTATTCTGTTTCTCCCATTATTAATGTTGTAGTATTGACTTTTGCACATTATGCTCTTTTATGATAAATCCCATATATATATATGTGGTTTGCATAGCTCTAAAGAAGACTATAATTTTAGTGAATGCTGCTGGTTTGTATATTACCAGTAACTTTTTTCAGCTATACTTCCCTGCCCTGAGGGAAGAAAACCACAACCAACAAACAAAAAAACAACCAAAAATCAACCAACCAAAAAAGCCCCCCAAAAAATGCCACCCAAACCAAAACAACAACAAAACAAACAAACAAAAAAGAAAACAAATGCAAAAACAACTAAAAACCCAACCAAACAAAAACCACAGAGAAATCCCTGAACACAAAAAAAACAAGACCTTCAAAAAGAAAAAGGAAGTTCTGTGGCTCACTTTCTGGCTATAGTATTTGTCTCTTTCATGCTTCAGTAACAGTGCTACTAAGCACTGCTGTGGAATGTCACTGTTGAATTTTGTCTCCATTCATTGCATGTATGGCACAATGTAAATGATAAGACATTGTCTATTTTCAATAACTATTTTCTACACACATTTAGGTATACTTCAGCAGATTTTTATAATGTGGGGCGTAAGTATGTGTTTAAGGAGGGATGGGTGGTGTTCTCATGTAGTTTGACTTCAGGATGATCAGGTAAGTCTTGTTTCATGAATATGTAATCTCTGAACAGTATGGTTTTATTTTGGTCTATTTACTAGTAGAAGTGACAGTTGTGCAAATTATATGGGTCCAGTTGCAATTACTACTTAATGTATTTATCCACAATCTAATTCTATATTTGGTCTTGTAGATTCGGCCCCAGAACTGCTGTGTCTGATGACGCAGAGTAAGTTGTCTTGTGCTCACAAGATTCTGTTTTAAACAACTTACACTGCATGCTTCCCCATCTTTCTACTAATTTAAAATGCAGTTGATGCATCATTATTATTTTGCAGTGTTTTGCAATTAAATTTTTCAGACAGCACTGAAAAATGAAATGCAATATGGCTTACATTGAAGTTAAAAATAATTTCTAGATGAAAGCCCATAAAAACTAAGCATAATACTAATGTCCAGCTGTTGCTAAAAGTATTTTTCCCTCTTCTTTTATTTTGTCTTGGATTTCTTCTGAATTTCCATTGCCTCTAATCAGCTACAGGTAAAGAGAGCTGGGTTGAAGAAAAAAAATTAAGTATGAGGAAGAACAGGAAGAAGTAAAGAAAGCCTAAAGCAAAATAATATCATTGTGATCTTCAGAATAATTACCAGAAAGATACATCTTTAGCTGAGCCTTTATTGTCTTTTTAAAACTTTATATTCAATCCCTTCCAGGTTAGGTTTAATTTAATAATGTACTAAATTTCAATTTTTAAGCTCTTCAGCTCAATGCATCGCTTTTCATAGAAGGACTAGAAGTGACATTTATTACACTCAAAAATTTTAATTGTTCATGTATGCATACAGAATTGAGTACAGAATAGTATGCAATGTCACTTGAAAAGCTCTGTGGAAGTATTAGCTGTTTAGAAGAGAAATAGTTGGGAACTACACACGAAATAATATCCTTAATGTCCTTCTGTTCACAGAAATGCACATGACCTTCTCTGTCTCCCCGATTAAATCCCAAAATATAAACAGTATGGAGTGTTGTGGGGGATTTATAATGAGTATACAGAGACTCACATGCAATTTTTCACCCTTTCCTCTAATGATAAAGCTTAGAATCATGGACTGAGTGTTCTTTACAAGTTCTGTAATACCTTTATGCTGAGCAAAGCCTCTGTTCTCGGACTATAAAGTAAACATGATCATTTTCAAGCAGCAGGAATCTGTCCAGTCAAATGAAGGGGTGAGATAAAAAGAGCAATATAACATAGAAGTGCTATACTTAGCAATGGGGATGTTCCAGCTATTTCACAAAGCCTGCTTATCTGATTGATTTTTTCACATGTGCATGTCTGTATTAAATGCAGTCATGAGAGAAGGGACATGGAGATGCCTTCAAAAAGGCGTTGCAATGGGCTTGGTGATATAATGTGAGTGTAGCAATGATCAGTAAATCATATTGCTTATTCCATACTGATTCTGATTTTGTTTTAAAAGGCAAAACAATTAATGTTCAAACCTCATTGTCATCCTTTCCAGATGTTCCACAGTTTACAGAGCAACTATTTTCCTATACCGTCTTTTAAGTTTCTATAAAAGACCATGTTTTCCCTTCTGAAGACAAAGTATTTATGAAGACTCTAATAAAACTTGGCTCTCAAGTAGGAAAAATAAACTGATCTGACATTTTAAATACTTTCTAAAAGTTTGTCAAGTCCCCATTGAAAACTGTAACTTGAATTCAGTCTTACACTACATGCTCTTTATTCCAACAGCAAAACTAAGGACTCCTTTATTAGACTGTCAAAGTTCCCTTTGCTAGTTAGAGGAAAACTAGATACTGTCATCAGCCCTGGTCTGTCTCAGGGTCCAGAAAAGGTAATATTTAGTGTGTTGCTGCTGACCAGGCCCATTCCTATCTCCTGAAGAGAGAGAATTCTGGTGGTACCGTGATAGTCCAATGTGAGTTTAGGCTCATAGCAAGCTGAGATTTTTGAGTATTTCTTTACTAGAGTCTGATTTTGAGCCAGTCTGTCCCTTTTTATGTTTTGTTGAAGTTTCTCAAGTCTTTGTATGACTGTAAAATGGTACATAATAAATGCCTTACAGAAGGATTGCTAACATGTTCTCATAAAAACTCACTCTCACTTTTAAAATAATTAATCTTAACATTGAACCTACCTCACCAGTCTGCCAAATATGGCTGATATTTAAGTTTTAAAAAAACAACAGCACTTGCCATCTCTTTAGGTTCTGTTATTTAGGAGTGTTCCAATCCAATCCTGAACAATGCAACTGTTAAACTACCCACAGAAAAATGCAAATTATTGTAACCCTCAGCACTCAATGTTTAAGGGGTGAAGCACAGTAATATGTTAACTTCACTGTTCATGCTTAAAGGCAATAGGATGTTCATTCTGTCCTTCATTTCTGAGTAAATATCTACTTAGCAGGATGGAATCTGTGCATGTCCTTTTCTACACACTGTCCAGACCTTTCAAGTTTTTCCTTGACAGTGGCATTCCCATCTTTGCTTGCCTGAATACAAATGCTGGCTCATAAATATATGCACAGTTTTCCATGACTATTCACTTTGATTACTGTGGACACAGTTGCCCACAATTTTATCTTCATTGGGTGCTTCTCCTGCTATTGGCTCATATAAAGCTTCAGGTGATCATTTGAGGACTGCTGTGAAATCACTTCATGTGGAACTGCATGGCTTTCTTTCAATTTGTTTTTTTTTTTCGCTTTGAATGGCACAACTGAGGTCATGTTTTACTAATAATAAGTAGTAGAGGTGGAGTAGTAAGCATGTTATCTTTGTGTGAAGATCTTTAATAATATAAAGAGATGTATAACGTCAAACCATAACCTTTTTTTCCCCCTTTAACTATCCAGAGGTCAGAGACATAAATAGAAAAACCTTTTTTTTTTGTCCTGGACGTCATCTTTTCCTTGTTAGGTTAGCTGTATTAATAAGCTGGTGCTGGCAGCATTGGATTTCTTCAAGGCAGGGAGGGGAGGAAAGGGGAGGGGAGAAAGTACCATGCAGTTTGAACTGAGCATACTTCTCTGAGTTTGTAGCAATAGGATTTAGGTGTCCATGCTGCCCCTGGCTTACTTCTCAGGCCTTCTTTTACTCTGAAATGGAAACTTCTGTCTGTGGTGTTAATCAAAGTAATTTTGAAAACCCATTGGGCACAAATCTTCAGAAAGTAAAATGTTCTAAATGATAGAATGATTTTAATAAGAGCTATTGATGAAAGTGTGAAGTTAGTAGTGCTTCTTAGTGAGATACAAAGTTATGGTCGACTAACAAAATGGGAAGTTGAGGAGGATAATGCCTGAAGTATTGTGTGGGAGCCACAGGGATGCTAACAAGGCTGTCTTGGGGACTGCTGCTTTTGAGAGCTTTGTAACAGAGCAGGTGTCTGATTCTGCTGTAGCACCCTCATGTGGCTTCAGCTCTTACAAGCTGAAGGAATATAAGCCTCTAAATAAGACTGGGCCTGTTGTTATTTTCCCTTTGTTTAGGAGTATGAGTATGTTTGACATGAGATGTGAAGAAGAAGCTGTGGCTCAGCCTCATAGCAAAGCTCGCCATGAGAAGCTGCAGAATATAAACAACCAGCTGAAAGAGGACGAGACCAGGTGGCAAGATGTGAGTATACAACATTGTCTGCAATGCTGCAGACATGAGGCCAGCCAGCTAGGCAAACACAGGACAACCTGCTAAATCTGCACTTGCTCTCAAGTGCTTAAAATAATCAGGAGAGTTTCTTTTTCCCTCAGTAGATTGTTCTATGCTAAAAGCATAGAAGTTCCTAATTTGATGTAAATCAAAGAATACAAGATCTTCCAGTCCCTCTGCCTGTTCACCAGGTATTTTGCCTTTTTAAAAAATGTAAAGAAACTGTGATTAGGTAAAAAAAATGGAAGAACAATTTCTAACTGCTGACTTCTCTAACTTTTCTAATTAGTCAATGTCCAAAATGACAAAATAAATAGGTCAGCCTTCTCTTTAATAAATTTGCATAGATACAAAAAAATGTTAATGTTTTCCATCTTGTCCAAGCAAAAAAAAAGCCACTTCATGTTAGCTACACCCTGCTTGGTTTACAAGGCCTTTCCAAACTCTCTTTCCCTGATGTGTTTTGTTAAGCTGTCCAGGCATTTACCATTGCCTGCAGCAAATTAACAAGGATGGGAAAACATGATCTGCAGGTAAGTTAGTATAAGGAGTCTTAGTTTCAATTCTGTTAATTCCTAAAGACTGATTTTAAATGAGGAATTTGGGATATTTTTTAATTTAAAAAACAAACAAACAAACAAACAAAAAAACCACCAAAACACAATCAAACACATCTCTTCAAATATGGTAGTTTCTTATTAGAAGGAAATCTGTGAAACACCTCAGAGAGGTTTTTGGTAGAAAATTCAAGGAGAAGTTTAAAACAAATTGTACATACAGCTAAGAAATGACTTTTTACAGTAGAATAATAAAGGACTTCAGCTTAAAGGCCTTTGTGTATGGGAAGTCATAATTTCCCAGCAGAGATAAGAATAAATCCAAAGGCATTCAAGAAGTTTGAGAAGTCTGCTGTTGAATTGAAAATCCTCTGAGCTAAAGTTTTTACATTTTCCAGGCTTTTAGCACCTTCTACTATGAACTAAAAATTCTGAAGAGGTACTGAAAATGCCTTTATTAGAATGTTCTTGATAATCTAAGGGCTTATAGAGACGTGTCACGGTCTGATATTTTAGATGCCCATGCTATAAATTTGCTAACAATTAACAGTTTGATGGTTTTTAAAAATTATTGTTATTCCAAAGCATCAGAATTGGAAAAGATAAACTTGCCGGGTTTTTAATTATGAAAAGAGGAGGAGGGCTTATGTTAGAAAATTTGCTAATGAAAAACTAATTTCCAAATAATAGACAACAGTGGAAGTAGCTGAATAAAGAAATGCTTTGGTACTTCAATGAGAATAATTAGTAACTGAGGAAAATGATAGGCCTATGTTTCATGAAGGGAATTATAGACTGATATATGTAGGTCATGTGAAGAAGTACTTTAATGAACATTCCATTAAGTGTAACATCAATAATTTGTGGCTTTAAGCTAAATTAAAAGTGCCAATGTTTTTCCCTGATTTTAATAAAATAAGTTATGCTTGCAGTACTTTCTGCTGTTTACCAATAAAAATGCAATTAAAATATTTGGGAAGCCATGTAATTAATGAAATAGCCTTTGAATTGAGTATGTGTTATATCTGGGTTTTATTAAAACCAAAATTTCTTAGAGTGCATGAAATATAATCTGTATACTAATCTCCTGATGTTGAAAAGTTAATGACAAATGTTCCCTTTCAGTTTCCTAGGAAGTTTTCTTTGCAGAAGTTATGCAGTGGTTACTTTTTACATGCAAAATTTTGTTCCTTTGCTAGTTGGCTGCAAAGAAATTTTACAGTTTAGAAAATTTCTTTACTGTAATACTTGTACTGTGAAAAAGATCTTGCTTTTATGTACTCCAGGATCTGTGAATTCATGAAGGATGCAAGACATTACAGGGGCCCATAACAGGTACCTCCTGTGACTCTCTAGTTAGTGTCAGGCTAGTTTTTCAGAAAAGGCAGAGAACCAGATTCAGTCAATTTTCTGCACAATTTCAGGCAGGCAGATTCCAAAAAGACTGAGATTGTTTCTTCAACAAGGACATCTCTATATAGGGGGATACGGACCATAGGCTTTTTACTCTGTCATCTTTCACACCCGCCAGGTGTGAGCCATATCACTCCCTAATCTCTCTTGCTCACATCTGGATCCAAAATACTGCAGGATGGCCATGATGAAGAATTTAAATTTGGATACTACACTGGATTTTTCTATCAAAAAACCCAACATCATGGGTCAACCATACTTGCATATAGCTGACTGATAGCATGGGCAAATTATGGAACTATAAGCTCTCCAAGGCAGACTATCAGTGCAGCTGTAGCTCATGGTGAAACAACATCCATTCTTCCCGTGAACTCCTGTTTTCCATATGTCTGATTATTAAAATTCTTCACCAAATATAATTTTTTTACTTAATCTTTCTGGGAAATTTGATTTTGTCCCTAGTGTTGGCCCAAGTGAAAATGAATGTCCTGACTGGTCCTTGTAGGCCAAATTTCCTGCCAAAAGTGAAGTAAGCTGTGAAGCTGTGAAATTCTTACTGTATCCTGCTGTCAGCAGAAAATTCAGGCAACATCTTCATTTATGGCATGATCTCCTTTTGTCACTGAAATAAACAATTCTGCCTGCAGGTGATGGGAGCCTAGCCCACAGGCAAGGACAAGTATTGCAACTGGCTGGTTGGGTTCATTGTTGCCTGCAGCCACTTTTTAGTTATTTGCAGTTCTGCATTCAGGTGCCTTCCTTCTCTCACAGGACCTGGCTCGGTGGAAGAGTCGTAGAAGGAGCGCTTCACAGGATTTGATTAAAAAGGAAGCTGAGAGAAAGAAAATGGAGAGGTTATTGGCTGGAGATGGAATGAGTGAGCGCAGGAAAAGCATCAAAACCTACCGAGAAATCGTGGAGGAGAAGTACGTTGTTTTACTGGAGTGCAGTGGCATGTCTGAAAATGCTGTGTGCTCCATAGGTGACAAGTAACTGTGGGCAGCCATGCCTGCAAGCCTGAGTGAGGGAGAGGGGAGGGTGCTGATGGAGCAGAGGAAATGAGTGTGATTTCCAGTGTTAACGTGATGGTTTCTCTTGTGTTGTCTTTCTTGCAGAGAGAGAAGGGAGCGGGAGCTTCATGAGGCATACAAGAATGCAAAGACACAGGAGGAGGCTGAGAGCATCCTCCAGCAGTACACTGAAAGATTCACTATCAGTGAAGCTGTCCTTGAGCGTTTGCAGATGCCAAAAATTCTGGAAAGAAGCCATTCAGTGGAACCAAATTCCCCACTGAAAGACCCAAATCCTCTGAGATATTTAAGGCAACAGTCACTTCCTGCTCCAAAATTCACTGCCACAATTGAAGCAACCATTGTTCCCACCACTGAACTAGAGCCCAGCAGTTCAACAGGACGCACATCTCCCAGCAAAAGTGTCTCCAAGGCTGTGCCTATGCTGACACCCAAGCCTTACTCACAACCCAAAAATACACAGGAAGTTTTAAAGAACTTTAAGGTAGGATACATCATGTGGCCCAAAGTCAACCAGGAGAAAAAGAGATCTTGATTGAGCCATCTGAACATACAAATGTTTAATGCAATTATGTTGTGGCAGCATTCTGATATTATAAAATGCAGCTTCATGATCTGTGCTGCCCGGTTTAGTGGTTTCTTCATGTTTACCAGTCTTCTTAGAATCTTGACCTCTTCTGACTGAAATATTTGCACTGGTCATTTTTCCTTAGGCTAAATTTGTTTGGGGAAAGAGGGAATTTTAGAAAAAAGCAAGGCATTTCCTCAGAAAGTTTTTAGAAAGGAGTATGTGGTCATGTTTTTTGTTTTTGAACAAAATGAAGGTGCAGGGAGTGTGGAGGCCCTGACTTTTGAAGCAAGACTTGAACTGACTTCTGTGTCAGGGGTCTGATTTTTGGTATACCCTAACAAGTGTGTCCCTACTCCTTCAGAGCCAAAAGCCAGCTTGCCCAAAGATATGGTCTATCTTAAACATGCTTCTCACCAAGGATGAATGGGGAAAGCCACTTCACAGGCATAAAGAGAGGATTTAGGTTGTGCATGGAGGTTCAGTGAAACAGGTTGGTACTGGGGTAGCAGAGTAACTGGAGATTGATGGTGAGAGAGGGAGAGTGGCTCCATTGGATCACAAGAACTGGGCAAAGATTATGGGAGTAAAAGAAGTAAGAGAACTTGGATGAAAGCAGGGCTGCTGGGAATGAGTCAGCTATGAGATTTGTGGGAGAAGAATGGGAGACAATATTCTGAAAGCAGAATATGAAATCTGCGGAGTGTATCTTTTGACTGAGTGGTTGTGGAGAATGGGAGTGAGATACTGAACCAATGATGAAAAAAGCAAAGAACTGGGATGTATTAAAAAGAACAGACCAGGATAAGTCAAGTTCAAAAACATCTGCTGTTCACAGTGTCTGTACCAAAATTAAAACTTACTCAAGTCTCATAGTACTCATGTTGTGAGCAGTGTGAAGCCTACTGGCATGGGTGCCCCCAGCCCCTAGAGTTTGGGTTCCCTTCTGTCTGCCATTGCTCATACTTTGCAAGTTGCATTCAAGAGTCCCTGCAGCCCTGCTGATATCCCAGTAGCATAGCTACCATGTATATTCAGATTGTTTACTTTCTAAAAAGTAAGTCAGCTTTTTATAGCTAGTGAAAAAAGTATGTTGTGATGTATAATTTATTGAAGACTGTCCCAACTCTTGTGGAAACCACACCCCACCATGTTTCCTAGTTGAAACATGAAACTGATAATTGCTGTTTCTCCTATACCTTGGTTGCTATGCCCGAAGTTTACTTTTTAGATATCAGTGAATCATGGATCTTTGGTTTTTTTCTGATCCTTGCCATGTTTTTCATCAGAGGTCCAAGATATGTGTGTGTATCACCAAAATATTATTGCATATATAATTCACGTATGTGGGAAGAAACTGGAGCCCATGAAGGCTCCTACACCCCACGAACCAGCACAAAAGAATCTGTTTAGATCTTGTTCACATGATGTGAAAAAATGTGATTTGTCTCAGTAGGAATTATTCCCTAGCACATGTAGCATTATTTTCCCTTTAAACACCAGTCTGTCACTGATTCTTGGCTCTGGTGACAATGTGTTGACTTCCTCCAGATCAGAGGGAAAGGAGTGTATTTGTTTAACTCTTCAGCATCTGTCCTGCTCATCCAAACATTTGGTTTTCCTCCTTAATATAAATAGAGAAATGTCTTAGTCTAAACAGAGACACTGAAATGGATGGTGCAGCCTGCCAGTGTTTTCCTGGGCTTTTCATTTTTGAGATTTTTCATAACCTGCTTCTCTAGTAGACAACCCAGCACCAGAAGACTGAGGCTCAGTTCCTGCTCACACTTGTGTTTGGAAATAAACCCTAAGAGAGGTACTGTGTTAAGTGAATGATGTCAGTGTAGAAAGAGAGGGAACATTTTCATCTGAGAAACACTCAGAAGGAGTGAAACAGGTGGTGGAGCTGATTGTGCAAAGGCTGACTGCCTCCATCTTCCTGCATATCTGGCAGAGCTAAGGGTGCCCAGCACCTCAGAGATGGCTTCTTAGTTAATCACGCTCATAAAGAACAAGCCTCTGGATGTACGTGTATGGGAAGTCAATGGAAGGAGTTTGCCCTCAGCTTGGTACTGATGATATATACTAAGTTGAAGTGCCACTCTTGAGGTATCCAAGCTGTTCACTCAGTAAGTAAGAAAGGATCTGTGCACAGAGTAGCAAAGCCCTCCTTACTCCTCATGTCTACTGACAAGCCTGTAAACATCTGTGCTGTGGCCAGGCAGGAGCAATGTGGTGATATTGAGAGCTGGTTCTCTCCTGGCCTCTCTCCACCTGGGCCCTCTGTAGCAAGATTTCTCCTGTATGCTTCTACAAAGAGCCCTTCAAATTGAAGGGAGTCTTTGCATGCCACCTCCAATCAGAAATTCCAGTGTAAAAGTGTCAAGAAGTTGTATCAGTTCGGAGGAAGAAGCCAAAGGATATTTTGTACTTTCTTCTTTGCTTAAAGGTTCCTTAGCAGGAATATATGGTGACCAAGGAGCTAGCTTGACCCTGAGAAAAAAGATAGTTGAACTGTTTCCACACTCTCCTTTTCAAGAAGATTGCCTAGAGTAATTTTTTGGGAAAGCACCTAATCTGATTGCCTTATGGAGAGGGTGAAATGGCCAATTTTATTTGCTGGTGCCTTGATTTCCTGTTATGAACAATAAAGAAACAAGTAGATGAACTCTGCTGCTCCTGTCCTTTCAAAATTCACATGGCAATGCTTCAAAAAAGCACAGACCACTAATACTGTTGTGAGGTCATTGAGGTACATAAGCAGTTCTTCAGCATAATAAGTCCTGGGGAACCTGCTTGGCTCTTGCATATGGCAATGCAAAACCCAGCAGTTTTGATCTAAATTTAACATAAAAATAGATTTTTTAAAAACATCCTTTGATCTGCAGTGCACACAAAGGGTGTCTGTATGTTACTGGGAGAATGGAATGTGGGAAACCAGGAAATCCAGAAAAATTATTTCCTTGTGCCTGTATTTTGTTTATGAGCCCCCTAGGGTCATAGGGTCTTCTTCTGTTTTGGCCTGTTGAATGAAATATGTGCTTGGCTTCATCCCTCACTGATAACAAGACTGTGTTAATGATTGTAGTATCATGTTGAACTCCTAATTTCCTAAATTCATTTGAATGCTACTTGTCTCAGCATATTTATTTAACTGTGTTCTGCAGGTAGATGGAAAAGTCAGCATGAATGGAGAAAATGTCAACGGCATGGAAGAAAAGGATAAAGAATGTACAACAGTAATATTTACTCCTTCACCAACCAGATCTCTGAAATTTGATGGAGTAGCCAGAGGGGACAAGCCCCTGGTAGAGTTGAAGAAGGACCCCCCAAGTGTTGAGCTCAGTTTACAGAGGCCTGCCACTCAGAGTGTGCACAAAGAGCCAACAGTAAGACCAACACGAACAAACCAGCCTTACTTTCTTTGCCAATTTTCTGTCTCATGATGTGTTTAATCACTAACTAATGATACCCAAGTGCCTCTGTTTGCCTCATTGCAAAAGGGTGTGCCCAGACCAGGAAAAAACTATAAACAAAACCCCAAATCCTTTCTAAATTAAAGGCTTCTTCCTTTTGTATGTGGGTAGAGAAATAGGAGGGTAAGATTAAAAATTTTTTGCAGACACTGGGGGTTTTGGGGGGATTGGTATTTTTTGTCTTTTTCTTTTTTTTNCATGCAGCTGATAAGCTTTAAATTTGCTGGGCCAGGGAGAAATTGATTCAGTGTCCCAGCCGTTGTGCAGGTTTATTCAGCCCTTCTCCTAATGTAAGCTGATTAGATCAGCAACATAATTGGACTGTGTGATCCATTATAATTAGTCTCAGTTTTCAGTTTTCAAAAGAGGATGTGGATGTGCTGGCAGTTTTAAACATTTGGTTTTCATTCCCCTCTCAGAAACATTAGAAAAGGGGATAAGCTATTGAAATGCTCAGAGGGGCCAACATGCTTCTTAACTGCCTTATCAGAGAAACAAATTAATTTTACCTTTTCATCTTTCTCTCCCCCTCTTCCCCAGAGAAAAAGGCAGGAGTAAAACTAGAGCATATCACAGCAGGTATCTAGATGCCACAAAACTGAAACAAAAGTAGATAGTAAAAACAAAACAAGAAATGAGGAGAGGATTGCAAAGAGAGCATGTAAAAGGGCTGCGAGCAAGTGACAGGAGAGGGAATTCTCTCCATTTTTTCCTGTGTAACAACAAAGAGAATTGGAGATGTGGTGAGAGTTGGAGTATGATAATTTTTTCTTTCATCTCATCCAAGCATTGGCCAGATGGATAAAAGTGAGCAGGCAGAGATCTGTCCTGGGGCATGATGGCTCATTCATGAGAAAGGGTTTGTGTTTTACTCCCCTGCTTAATGCCAGTCTCTAGCTGTGGACAACCAAACCATGGAGCCTGCAGCACTCATGGGAACTGGAGTGTGCTGTGAGCACAGACTTGATTCTGTCAGAGGGAACTGGTATTGAGTCAGAAGTGAATCATTTGCAGGGAAGGCAGAGCTGAGGCTGCTCCTGTCACAACAATTTAGCTGTGAGGGAAAAGCCAGGTAAGCATTGCATCTGATACAGAAGAGCAGGTAATGGGAGTGTTTGGAGAATAGAGAAGAACCTCAGCTTGCTGGAGATTAGAAGCTCAATGACAATCAGAAAAGTAGCCAAGTGAAAGTGTTAATGTCTCCTTTTTTAGGATTTTCAAGCCTAGTTAGAGTTATGAGGAAACTCAGCAGCAGAAGTCACTGTTAGTTCTTGAGTGTGCTTGTATGTGTTTGATGGCCTCTCATCCTCTCCTTTATACAGCTTTGAGGATGATACGGCGAGCTGAATGCAAATTTTTCTGTCTGGTTTCTCCTTCAAATTCTTAGCTCTTGTGATGATATTGGCAAAGGAGGCAGAAGAGTTTGACTCCTCAGATTCCTTGTGACTCTTGACATTTACAGAATAGCTCCTTGTTTAAGCTTGAATGCACTTAATGATGAAGCCTACAAGAGAGAATGAGTGTGCACCAAAATGGTGCTACTGACCGTGTCTGTGCTCTAACTACAGATTTTATATCACTAGCCTCACAATTCCATCAGCAATGTGACTGGGTAGTGCAAATCATCATAATTACTCCTGGCACATTAGCTTCAAGCAAAGGTATGTGCATTAAGCATGTCAAGGGCGGAGCGAGGAGAGCAGACTGCTTTGAGGAGGATCTTGCATGGGAAAACAGGTGGAATGCACTGAATGTGATGAGAGAAAAGAGAAGGAGATCTGCCTGTAGCTGGAAGGGCATTTGCCAGCCTAAAAAAAGATTTCAGGTTCTGTTTCTTCTGGATGTTCACTTCTCTTTACCCAGATGCTTCTTTTTAATTTTACAGGTCTCCATGCCTCAGACTAAGGCATGGGCAGTAATTTAGCTATTGAGCATACAGGAGAGTCTTGGTTTGTTGATGGAAAGGGCTTAGATGCAAGGTTACAGAGATGGGACATAGTACTGATGTTTGGCTTCTCCACTGTGTGTTGGGACACAGACAAGCACTGCTATAGACAGCTTGATATGGATGTAATTGGTCTGG
This sequence comes from Dicaeum eximium, assembly GCA_013396995.1. Lineage (NCBI taxonomy): Eukaryota > Metazoa > Chordata > Aves > Passeriformes > Dicaeidae > Dicaeum > Dicaeum eximium. The sequence continues at coordinate 2,182,547 of VWZP01010273.1, forward strand.
GGCCAGTCTGCAAGAACTGGGCAGCTGCGCTGGACTCACTTCACTCAGCCTTCTCCCTGTACTTATTTTACTTCGGACTTCGGACAACTAACACAACGATGTCAGCCTCATCTGCAGACCCTGAAAGGCTAAACTGCTTTCTGAAGAAAGGTTGGGAATCCAGATTAGGAAAAATAAGATCCTCCTGGGCTTGTTCCACTCCCCATAAAATGAGACCTCTTGATCAGTAGGATACTGCATATAGCTGTCACTGTCAGCATTCCAGAAGGAAAAAAGGGATTTGATGTTTGCTCCAGGAATGGGACTTCCAAGCTACACATTCTTAGAAGTAAGGAAGCCTTCTGAAAGCCTCCACTATCACCTCCCACAAGGAGAAAACAGGGCTGTAAGTTTTCTCTGATGCTTAACCATTCTGACATTCTAGAAGAGGAGGAGAAAATGACAGATACAGGCATAGAAAAGCAGCTGAGATGAAGAAGAGCTGTCTAGAGTAGAAGAAATTACTGAAGCTCTTTTGCCTTGAGAAAACTTCTACAAATTAAGCATGTTTTCAAAGCCACTTCTAAACTTGCTTTCACTGTGTTTATTTGTATATTTTATTGATTCAGTTCTCATTAGCTATGTCCTTCCCAGGCTTTGAATAAGATTCACAGACAATAGTTCTTCTGTTAGGAAATTATGAGTCAGGGGGTTGTTTTTTCCCCTTCTAGTTGCTTGTAGATATGGGTTGGTTTTGTGTTTTAGTCATTCATTTTCTGCTCTAGGTCTCTGTTGTGAAATATATATTTCTTTTCCTATATACCTTACCTATGGCACTCCTGTTCTCCCGTTCTGATACTCTTCCTGTTCTTTGCATGCCACTTCCTCCTCCTCCATCCCTCGTAGGGCTGCTCCCCTGCTGTTTCAGTTCATTTGTCAAACAGACTAGTTCTGTCTTCTCTCAGCCTGGCAGGCTTCCCTTTGAAGTCCCTTCTGTAGCCCTGGTTTGAATCTGTCTGGCTGCCCTCAGGCATTGTCTGCAACAGGGGAAAATGCAATGCAACTGTACTCCAACAGTGCTTTTGGCCTGAAGTTTATTTAAGTTGCACCACTTAAAACACTAATACCATTGAGGCTTTTGGGGAGCTAGGGAAGTGCAGAGATCATTTCCTGTGGGTGAGACCTCAGTGTCAGTTGTCTTTTTGAGAAGAGAAGGACCCCATCTATATGTGAATCAAATAATGTTCAGCAACCAGAGACTGACTGGGAAACATATGTACATCCTGCCTAAATCTACTTTGAAATGAGATGCAAAAAACTGCAGCAGGTGGGCAGGACAATAAAAAAAATATCATTAAAAATAAACTTATATTTCTAGAGTATATGTAGAGTATTAGATAGAGTATAGGTAGTGTATAAGTGATTTTACAAGAGACTTACCTTTGCTTAAAGTAGCTGATGAAATTTTGCCTATGATTAAAGGCTAATAAGGATAAACCTGGCCTACAAACAGGAGGAAAATATCCCACTGGTGTTTGTGAAGCAATGTGGTGCTAAGAGGAGTGGTAGGTAAAGCCTGCCTATACCTCTCAATGCAGTTGAAAAAACTGGGGCACAAGCCCAAAGACTGATCAATCAGTGGCAATATAGCAATAATGTGAAAATCATCTCCTCATTCTGGTTCTACCTGTCAGCCATTTAGGCTGTGTTTTCTTCCCATTTTACAGAATAGTGGTGGACACTACAAGTGCTGAGAAGTTGTATCCGCTAGCTCTTTGAACCAGAAGTTGGCAAAATAAATATTTTGTTTTGTTTTAATTTAGTGTAGGGGAATTAATTTGTCAGTAAGTAAGTAACATCGCTGTATTGTTACCAATCTTTATGCGAGCACTTAGAAATTATTGGCTTCCTATAGCTCTAACTATAACTTTGCTCTGATCTACCAAAAAAAAAAAAAATAGGCAGCAACCTAAAAAAGATCAGGGTGAGGTGGTGGTGGTGGGGAGACACAGCTTTCTTTTAATTTTTCTCTAGCTAGCTTAAACTTGTCCATATCTACTCACTGCACACTTGGCACAAAATGCACTTGTTTTCTATATCCAAGTAACACTCTCCTTCATGTTGAAAAATTCACTGATTGAACTGAGATTAAAGTATAAGCTTTCTTGTGGTTGAGGATTGTTGGCCAAGCTACAGGAGAGCAGGGCTGAAATCCTGGTTTGTACATATCTGGTAAGACAAGTCTTTGTTCTTTGATTCATTACAAGATACACTCGTAGAGTAAGTCTGTCTGTTCCAGATTGACATCTTTGCCTTGAACCACACATGAAAAGATGCATGGAGGGCTGGACTACCTGAAGGGAAAAAAGTGTAGGATGAGAAGTGCAAGCAGCAAAGCTTCAAAGCAGCTGGAAGGGAACTCTGTTCAGCATTTGGTTATGAATATAATATGCCTGTCTCCTGTCCTTCAGACAGCCATGTGCTTTTCACTGTCTGTCAGTGAAAGAAGCTAATTTTACACCCCAATTGAGCAGTAATAACTCTAATGACTGTCAGGAATACTTCACACTTTCTTGCAACATTTTCAAGACTTCACTGTCAGTTACTGATTACCCTGATCTTTTGTAGTAAATAGCTGGCCTGAGAATAGCATTATATAGCTGGCAGATGACTTAACCTGTTGAAGCAGTGTTCTGGCTGTAGTACTATATCTGGCATAGCATGCAAGAAACTAAGCTGTGGCAGCCCAAGGTTGTGTCATCATTACCACTCACATCAGCTGCCAACATTATTTTGATGAGAAAATCTTTGTATGAAAATTGAATTATATGTGTAGAATTCAAATCACAGAAGTTTTGTGATTTGTCAGACAATTTCTACATGTGGCTATTGATGTTGCAACCAATTTCATTCCTGAATGGTTTTACAGAATTAAATTGTAGTTTTAACCTGTTTCTTTCTGATATATCTGCATTCTCACTGGTTCTAGACAGCTTGTTGTGTCATGTTTTCATAGAAAACACAATAACAATATTTCCCATGATTTTGTGTGCAAGCAGTGTTAACTCAGCTATGTTTCAATTTAATTTACAAGAAGGATTAATAAAGTTCTACTGTAACTTCCTTCGGAGTTTGTATTCTTCTGGGAGTTGTGATACCCTGTGTGCTAGGTATTTCTGGTATTGTATTTTTAGGGTTTTATTAAGGGTATAAAGTTCTGTCACGGCGGTAGCCAATATGGCCATTTCTGGCTTATATGATCTTAATCAAAGAAATACTTGGATTGATATCCTAGTTTTTGTGATAAAAATCCTGTCTCTCACAAACTGAACTAATTAATTTTCATGCCTAATAGGTGTTTGGTAACACTATGTGCTTGTGCTTGTGCCTTTGTTAAATGGATACTTTGTTTAGCAGAACACAGGTGTTGCTTTGTCCTTTGTGCTGATGTGCTCATAACCACAACTGCCATCACAACTTTCCATCATGAATTAAGGCTAAGTCATAAATGGAGAAGCTTACTTTAACTCTTGGGCATCCAGATGCATGGGGTAATTAAAAGATCCATCCAAGCAGACAGCATTCTTCAGTTTTTAGAAGTCTTAATAGGACAGTCTGGACACCAGGCTGATGTGTGGGCAGAGATAATCACAGCCCCCATGCACTGAGGTTTTTCATACTCCTCCTGAAGGCTTCATTGCTTGTGGTGGTTGTGGGACCTTCCCTCATAGGCACCTGCAGCAGACGCTGTGTTTGGAATGGTTCTGTTGCCCTGCAGAAAGAGACCTCTGCCCACACAAACACAAATGACAGAAGGGTGCTGAGAGGCTACATTTCACACAGAACTGAAGCACCTCAGAAGTGTCACCCACTAGGATACTGAATCTTTCAGTCAAAATACAGTCCTCTTAGGTGCAATGAAATGTTTGTATGCCTTTTCTTTTTATGTTCAGTGATAACATCATCATTTGATTTAAAATATTTATGAAATGTGAAGTATGATAGTCTGTGATTGAAAAGATATTTTATCAATTGTATCAGCACAAGAATTTTCTTAAGTGTATCATATACCTGTGGATAAAGTACTAGATAATACTGCATTAATTTGGTATTATAAATAGAATTAAATTTAGTGGAAATAAGAGAGTTCCCCAGTGAAGTTGACTTAATTTTTTTATAAATTAGTTATTAATCAGTTTTATATTTTTAGCTGTATGTCACTAGCATTTAATTGCTCAGCAGAGGGAGGAGAAAGAGTCACGTCTCGTGAGCAGGAACAGAACTTCTGCAGCATGCCATTGGACAGTCAATTTTCCTGCAGCAAGTAGTAGCTCTTTTGTCTATAATTAACATTTATGTCTATACCTGGTTCAGCCTCCTGGCTGTGGGTTATGGGTAGGTTTCGTTATGGTGCTTGTGCAGGACAGCTGCAGGACAGCATTGTGTTTAGGTTCCTGAGGTAACTCTAGACCCAGAGGTGATACAGGTGCATTGTGTCTGTGCATCATGCATCACTCAGCATTCACTGAGAAACAGTGAATTTTAGCCCCTCTGAGAGGCCATTGTGGCTGTGCTCTTTCTCCAGCAGCAGCTGACATCAGCAATTGGCTTTCTTGGGTATAACAGTTTAACACTTTTTGTATTGGCCCGGGAATATAGCAGTTTATAGCTTTCAAGCCTCTGAGGCTGAAATTAAAGTCAAATGCATTTATTTAATTTTTCAATTTGGACAGTTCCTTTTTGAGAGTGAAGGGTGAATTCCATTGTTTTACCAAAAATGTTACCAAACTAAATATTAATCATTGAAATCTTCAACAATTTCTTTGAGAGGCTTATGGTTTGGACCAGTAGGTGTGGAGCCTCTTGCTTTTCCATGTGAAAACTGCCTTGTTTAGGGCAAATCCTGAGCTCTCTCTAATAGCCATTTGTTTAGGTTTAACAGAATTTTGTAGGTTGTGGAATGACATAGAGTAATTCAGGTTGTAGGTCTCTAGCTGAGTCTACTGATCAAAACAGGATCATACATGAGATCAGAACAGGTTGCAAAGGGCTCGATCATTCAAATCTTGAAAACCTCTGCAGACAGATATGGCATGACCTATCTGGCTAGCCTGTTGCACTGGCTTGCCTGTCCTCATGCAGAAAAGAAATACTTATTTCTGCTTTAAGCAAAGTTGGGAAGGATTTCCTGTAGCTTTTGTATCAGGAGCCAGAACTGAGGCTGAAGAGGAAATTTTCTTTAGTTGCAGTAGAATTCTTCTGGGGCTTTTGCAATGAAAACTCTCAGTGACACACCAGGCTGGTGTCCAGATGAACTGGGGGAGAGAGAGGTGGGTTATATGAAAGAAAAGAGCAACTAAGTGGCAAGAGATAAACCTCTGAGGCACAGGACTTGCAGTCTTTGGAGCATTTTTCTGGGGCTGTGTTTAGCCTCAGCCTCATCAGTGGCCATCCCTCTTGGCAGTGTGTGAGATACAGAGGGAGAGGTCTGTGCTTTCTTCACTCTTGGTGTAGATGCATTCACAGGTGGACATGGTAGAGAGGAAGTCCTGAAACTTTCCATGCTACCTTTTCAGAGACTTTATTTCACTTTCTGCCTCATCCAGTTCAAGAACTGCTTTTAGACAGGTGGAAGTCTCCATGTCTTGCCTGTGGCAGAGGCTGAGGGTGGCAAAGGTGAGGGTGCACTGGAAAGGGGCGGCAGTGGCAAGGATGGCGGGCAGCCACCCCCAGCAAGCGCTGCCACTTCTAGAGACTCATGGCTGTGATCTGGCGCCTGTCCTGCTGAGAGGTGGCAGCACAGCCCTTGGCAGCCCTTCTCTGTTCCCAGCACTGCTGGCTGCCTGCTGGACTTGCCTGGGTCACTGGCCCTAGCCATGGCCCCACACCAGTCTGCATCTTTTCCTTGCAGGACATCTTCCTAGACATGTTCCTGCCCCTCTTGAAAGCTGTCTTCCTCCAGAGAGGAGATGAGGCAGGGATTCACAAGCTTTGCCAGCAGTAAAGTTCCCTGGAGCCTTGTGGTGTGTCCACAGGTGCTGACATCCTGTTGGCATTGCCAGCAGATGTCTCCAATTATGGAGCTGTGAGAGCCCAGGTCTGTTTTTCATGTGGCATGTTCAGATAAGGGGCCATAGGCTCATGTGGGCATGCAGGGACAGGAAACAGGATCCATACAGAAGGTGGAGGTCTAATTCCTGCCTTCAGAAAAGAGGAAATTTCATCAGATTTCCTCCTTTGCAGCTATTAAGAAGATGAAGGAGGGGAGGAGAACAGGAAGAAGAGTCTACAATAGGCTATTTCTGAAATATGTTACTTTTAATTTCTAAAATTAGTCTGCATTTTTTATTTTCCTCCATTGAATGTGCCATTTTCTAGATCTTAGATGCATTAGAAACACTAGCTATTAGCAATGGCTGATAGATTTTTCTTGATTTGCCTTCTGGAAAAGCAGATGTGTGGTGGAAGCTGCTGAATAGATCAGCTGAAGTGTTACTCTTGTTTTGACAGTGTGGTTTTAACTCTGCAACAGCCCTGTCCAGGTCAGGAAGCTCGCTTTTCAAAGGCATTTGAATTATTGGCTTGATACAGTCTCACCATATTTTTTCAGTCCTCTCTTAATAGTGTTTCAAGTATTTCATTACCTTTAATACCAACTCTGGCTTTTCCCTTCAGATAACAGATTGTTTAGACAACCGTGAAATAAAGGAAGTATTTCATTACTTTGCCACTTTCCAAACCCTGGTATGTTCTATCTGTTCACTAATGCATACATTTTTGTGTTATTCTGGAAGGGGAAACTAGGGGTGAAAAGTGTGCTTATCTCCGGCTAACACAATCCAAGATATCCTACAGTTTTAAAAGCTTGTAGGAGCTATTCCAAACTAACCACATTAATGGCTGATGATGAGTGATTGGAAAAGGAGATTAAAGCACAGCCATTCAATACCAGAATGGGCACATACTGCTATGAAACATTCTCCCCAGCGCCCTGCTGAGCTCCACACTGATGTGGTTCAAACACACTACAAAGGAGCAGCAAGCACTGCCTTGAGGAACTAGCACATACTTTTATTTCCACTGTACTCACTCCATGCTGTGTTCCTCTCTCTAGGCCTCCCCAGTGGAACTGGATGGAGCTGCAAGCCTGCAAGCCGAGCCCAGCCCCAGCAGTGCGGCACCTGCCCCCCTGGAGTGCCCATCCCCAGGTGGGTGTGCTGCTGCCCTCACCCTGCCCCTGCCTGTCCCCAGGTGGGTGTGCTGCTGCCCTCACCCTGCCCCTGCCTGTCCCCAGGTGGGTGTGCTGCTGCCCTCACCCTGCCCTTGCCCTTCCTCACTTACGGGACAGGTTGAGCCACACCCTGTGGCTAAGAGCATCACCAGCAGCACCAACAGGGCTCATTAGAAAATGCTGCAAATGTCAGTAATCTTGACATAAAATGAAATTGCATGCTGTCAGAACAGTCATTCACTGTAGCAGCCTCCCAAGGGATGTGTTAGAGCCCATGTGGCAGGAGGTTTTTCAGGTGCAGCTGGACAGGGTGCTAGAGAATCTCCTCTAGGCTCCCCTTCCCATAAAAGGCGGGACTAGATGGCCTATTGAGGTCCTTTCCAGCCTGGGTTGTTCTGTCATTCTGTGGTTGAAATGACACACCTGAGTTGTCCACTTGGCCATGTGTACAAGTGAAGAGCCAGTGCCACAGCATGCTGTAACCAGAAAGCAAGAAGGGCAGAAGCCACCAATCAGTAATAGTTTCTGTCTGACACATTTTTTTCCCCCAAGACATTAAGGAATGGGGAGAAAGAGTGCGAAGGGGCACTTCAGTCCCCATAGGGGCTTTAAATGGACAGTATTGTGCAGATTCCTAATTTTCTGCCTTAAAGCCTTTATGCATGATTCCTAATCTGGGGAAAGGAATTTGCTGGTAGAATTTTAAGCTGTTTTCCTTAAAAGTGTGTTTCTGAAACATTGTCTTTGAGTAGGCACTTTATTTGCTTTATGTTATTATACTAAGTTCATGGTATTTTTTTTATTAATTTTTTAAAATGTGTCTATTAAAGTTCAGCTTGGTATGGGTAAGTAAAAAGTGCTATGTCAAGTAGGTGTTTAAATGAGATCTCTGGCTGTAGTTGGTATGTAAGAATAATGCTTCTATTTGTTGGGGATAAATGTGACTTAAACAATTGAGCTTTGCCCTCAAACATCAGTGAGGTACCATTCCCCAAAGATTAGAAGCACATGGCTGTTAGCAAGGGCTTATTAGCTGCCTTAATTACTTTGGCTCCTAGATGCCAAAGTACATAGTTTAACAACTTAGAATTGCATCTGGCAGGTAATGTAGAAGGTGCAATCTTATAATGAAATGACCAAATCCTCCTCTCTAGGGTCGACACTGATGAGCTGGTGCTGTCTACAAATGACAAAGCCATCTTGGCTTCAGCTCCCCAGCTGTCAGAAATGCTAAACCTTAAGTACTGACACCAAATTTTAATATTGCCTGGCAAGGAAAACTGACATAGTGTTGCAAAAAATCAAAATTATAAAGTAATATGGAGTTGTCATTATGTCTGCTTTGGAGGGATGGATGGGGTCCAAACTGTGTGAACTTCTTGTAAACAACCTCCTCTGCTGTTCAGTACAAGCCAAGCCTTTCCTTGCTGTGCCCCTGTGCCTCTAATGCTGGGGGAACGGCTCCAGAGGAGGGTGCATCTGCCATGGCAGCAGTGGCTCTTGTGTCTGCTTGTGTCCACATTCTTAGTGGAGTTGTAAGCTGCATTTCTTTCTTAGCTTACTCTCCCAGCCTGTCAGAGAGGTGTATTCAGAAGCTACCAAGGCTGCTGTGGTTGGAAAGGGGACAGGATCTGAAGTTTCTGCTTTAGGAGGTTGGAGAGATGTCTGGGTGCTTATTCAGTACCTGAGATGCTGGTGACTGCTCTGCTTCCAGTGGTGGTATCAGCTCTCAGCAGTTCAGCTGTCACAGCTGTAGACCTGTGTGCTCTTCTCCCAGAAACCAGCATCAACTCGTTGGGTTTCTTTAAGAAATTAGATGACAGCTAGGTTATTCCAGTCCAAGGCTGCCTCTTAGCAGTTTGTTTCTGGTCTGATGCTTAACTGATTGTCAGTGGAAGTGGTAGGTTTAGTGAAAATAGGCAAGCTGAAATATCCTCCAGTGCTGACAGTGAGACCATGTCATATAGCTACTTATCTTTGTAACATCTTGGGGTAGGATTCATCACATAACTTCAGTAAAGAGATCTTGGGTCAGTAGGCTCATTGCATGTTACAGCTCATCTTAGCCAGAGGAGTGCCTGAAATAAAAGTGTGACTCTTTCCTAAAGGCTTCTTCTCTGTTTTTCTTGACCATGAAGGGTGTCCCATGATGCCTAAGTCAAGTGTAAGCACATAAATTTTGATAGGTGAATTTCATTCTCTGAGTCTTGTCTTCTCTGAGAGATTAATCTTTTCTGTGTTGAAGAAAAAAGTTGTTTTTTTTCAAAATATCCAGTAAATGGGCTCACAGTATATCCAGTAAGAAATTGGATTGTAAGAAATAGGCATGTTTTATTTGAAAAAGTATCTTAATCTTGCAACATTATCTCTTATATGTGTGGACTCTGTTTAGATCAAAAGCAATTCAAGTCAACTGCAGCTTGTTCCAGCCCTGTTGTGAAGAGATTAGAATTTCTTCCCAGTCCTGTCCCTTCAGAGGAAACTGCTTTGAGCAAGAAAGATGTGAAGAAAGCTGAAACAGAGCAGCAGAAGGAAGCAGAGCTCCTTCCTACACAGGAGGTATGTACAGGCAAGGAAAAGAGGGAGTGGAAAAAAAAAAGATGAGTATCTTACACAGAAATGTTTATTGTGCAAATTAGTATTTTTCTCCATAAAATGTCACTTCGGGAGTTCATTCAAAACATGACCCCGAAGGATGGCTTCAGCTGCCAAATCATGTGGTCATCAGAGAGTTCCCCCTCGAAAGGAACTCCACAGTGTCTGCTTGTAGTGTTTGAACCTGTAAACTGATGAGACTAGAAATGAGAACTTAACCTACAAACCCCAGTCCCAACACCTGTTGGGAGAGCAGAGTATCCAGGAGATGTAAACAGTGGAGCTTATCTGCTTAGTCCTCTTGAAGTGCTGAACAAGTGCCACTGGTGGCAGAGGTAACAAATGGCTGTGACCACACTGCTCTTTCAGGTGAGTTAGATGTTGGTTAGTTAGATGTTGTTAGAGGATTAACTTTGCTGTGCAGGGCACTGTGAATGTCAACAGGAAACAGCTACCAGTTACTTACAGGACTTCAATACTGCAACTCCCTGTTGTCATTCTGGAGATAGGGGCTTCATCTTTGATAATGTTGTTTCAGAAAATAAGTAAAAAGGGTTTAAGCTAACCTGATTGAAACTGTTGCTTTTTTAATACTGTTTTCTGCTCCCAAATGTCTGAACAGGTGATTAAAGCAAAAGCCCTGGAAGAAAAGGGGAGTGTAGTGCTGCCATTTTTAAAGAAACTACCTGAAACCAGCCAAGTTATGCTGCATAACTCTGGTCTACAAGGTGAGCAAAAAGCATTTGGAAAACTCAGCCAGACAATAGCTGAATATGGGCATGTCATGTTCAGGGAGATGTGCCTAATCCACAACGTGGAGGGTTTTGGAGCTAAAAAAAATTCTCTAGTTTCATTGACTGATACTGGTAGTGTGGCTTCTATGATGGAAAGGATTCTTCTGGCTATTCCTCTTAAACACAACAGCAGAAATTTGACACAGCAGAGGGAGAGCACTATCTTGCATTTACCTGGCCTAGCAGTACAGGCTGTATTATGTCAATGAGTATTACCTACTGCTGCTCACAGATGAAAATGACTTGGCAATTGGCTTTATCTCACAATGAAATTTTCTGGAGATAAATTCTGCACTCAGCTGGTCTTGTGGAGCTCCTCTTCATAGATGAACAATACACATACCTGACCATGTCCTTGAATTTGACCACTGCCCAACACAAGTTCTTGCAATGCAGAACCTTTTTCCTTGCCTTCATGACAAAGTTTTTCTTGAGGCTGATAATGTTTAGTAGTTTGATTTTGTATTTATTTTAAATATGCATATATCTAGGTATTGTGGAAGAAAGAGAGGAAAATCAACTGAGGTTTTTTTCTCCATAAGAACTTCCTAGGTTGTTAATCTATAGGTAATATATTGATTAGCCTAATGTTTTCAAGGTTAAAGCTACTGAAGGTGATCCACTTAGAAAAAACTGAAGAGGCTTTTTTTTACAAAGCCACGTAGTGATAGGACAAGGAATAAAAACCTTAACCTGAACGAGGGTAGATTTAGATTAGATATTAGGAAGAAATTCTTTACAATGAGTTGCACAGATGCCCCATCCCTGTTGGGATTTGGATGCCCCATTCCTGGAAGCCTTCAATGCTAGTCTGGATGGAGCTTTGAGCAATCTGATCTAGTGGCAACTGTCCCAGGCCATGGCAGGGGGAATCGAAACTAGATGATCTTTAAGGTTAATTCCATACCCAAACCACTCTATGATTGTCTGAAGAGGAATGGAATTCTCACTTGTTTTTAGTGGGTAGGTGCTACCCAAGCAGACTTTGAGAAGCAAAGTCTTTATGTTAAGCAAATCAAGCCAAATATCAAGTACAAGGTTGTAGGTCTCGAGCTTTGTCAGTTTTCTGACTGGTGCTGAAACACTTGGCTGCACTCTAGTGTTCACAGCCTATAGAGCACTGAAAGGCTCACAAAATCCATTAAAACCTGTATCTGCAATAGTAATTAATGCAAGCACCATGCAAAGACTCGAAAGAGTGGCTGCCCTTGCATCAGTGTGCTAGAGGTCTCATGTAAGTTCAGGTGCCATGTTGCAAAAGTCAAGTTAAACACAGACAGTCCGTGTGATCTTCAGGTCCATTGTGAATTAGCTCCATGGACCAAAGCAACTGTAGACAAATCCCTCTCGTGGCCAAGGTGGCTCAGGTCTGAGAGTGTGTCATCACCTTTTCACCACACTGTTTCTTGTTTTGTCTCTGTGCCATCGCCTGCAGAGCCGCCCCGCGGGGCCATGGTTCCGCTTAGGGTCCGCAACCACTGGCGGCGCTCACAGTTTTTCTCCCAGTCAGGTAAATGCGGCGCTGGGAACAGCTCCAGCCCTCCTGCTGCTCCAGCCACAGCTGTCTTCGGACACAGGGCTGGGGTGAAAGCTGATGATCACGGGGACTTCTTCTACCTCTCGCTTTCGTAGAAAATACCTATTCCTGCTGCACAGTTGACAAAGAGCTGTTGGGTTGCACATTGTTGTGATGCTCTGGTTTCAGGCACCCAAAAGAAATCCCTTGCCTACAAATACTTTTTACTTAATTTCTTTAAATCAGTCTAATTTTCAAAGACATTTGGATAGAAAATGGCAATGGTTCTCTTCGTAACTGTGGCTCTTGAATAGTGTAGTCCCATCCTTTTAGCATTGCTGTACTTTTTCCTTCCTTGCACTGAATCATGAAGGGAAAAGTACAAAAGATCAAGGTAGGTAAGACTCAGTGTCTGAATACTGCTAACATCTGTGGCCAGAAGTAGATGGCATTAGCTAGTGGTAGAGTAGAACCTGATATTAGTAAATATTGTGCTCCTCTATACCCAGATAAAAAGTAGTTTTGTTGGTGATGGGTATAATCTGTTTTTCTGATTTATTTGCTTGCAATTAGTTCTTGCATTTGGTTGTGGGAGAAAACAGGAAACTAACATGAAGCTCTTATACAGATATAACGTAGATTTATTTACAGGCTGAGGATTTGCTATGTTAAATTTAATCTTTCATTGTTCTGGTTTTTTTTAATAGCTGATTCTGATACTGGTGAAAAATCAAATGTGAGTACCTCTTTTGCATTATTGTTTGGTTTAGCAATTTGTGTTTAGCAGAAATTAATTTTTTATGCAAACTGTCTTGTAACATCCCTAAATCAGAGAATGAGAATTTTTTTCTCATGGACATGTGAGAAGAAAAGTACAACCCAAATCAAGGCTTTGTCTGAATCTGGAATTCATGCATTCTCCTCCTATAGGATATTTGGTTGCTGGAGCCACTAAAGCTTCACAGTCTCTAAACAATATGTAATTCTAAATTATCCATTGTATTTTAAATGCATAGAAATGAAAGGACTTCCTAATTCTGCTGTTTCCTCAATGAAACAAAAAACCCCAACACACCACAAATGCTACTCTAAAGTATACAGTATTTCGCAATCTGTTTGTCAGATAGAAATAGACATAATCTCTTCCTACAAGATTCAAATACTACTTGTAGTGGAAAGGGATATGACAGCAAGTATCTAAAATTGCCCTGGATTATAAGGCTTTTAAGCATGTCATGTAATAGGATCCTTAGTGAAACCTAAGGATTTATTTAATTATGGATAAAAATTCAAAACAAGGCTATAGGGTGTTGTGCTGGCAGACATAAAATGAGAGAATATTTTTTATAACCTAAAATTGCTTTTAATGTTGTAAAGAAGATTACAGATAAGCAAAATATGCATGTTCTTTAAGTCCCTGGAGGTGGCTCTGTTCAGTGATGCTTAGAGCTTCCTTTAAGACCTTTTTCCCCCCTTCAGTTGAAGTTTCCCAAGACTTTCTTTGCAAACCAAATGATTCTTTGATCATGTGGCTACGAATGGGCAATCCCAAGTGTCAGTGAAGCTAAGAATATTATCTGTTAATTGGGAGAACCCTTATCTACTTCCCAATTTCCCATTGCAACGTCATTGGCGGGGCTTAATCAGGCACAGTACAGTTTTCTCAGGTAGCCATGTGAAGTGTAGTGTCACAGTCTAATAGCCTGGTTTTCCTTCACCTAAGCGTTTCAATTTTTGGTCCTGGGATCCAGAAGAAGAGCGAAAGCGCCAGGAAAGGTGGCAGCACGAGCAAGAACGCTTGCTTCAGGTAGGGAAGAAACTATGTCTTCCACTGTGTGGTTCAGCTCTTGAATCATCCCTTTGGACAGAAGTTGGCAATTTTGTGTCAAGAAGCTTTTCTTTTACACCCATGGATGTTTCCAATTTTTATCCTTTTATTTCATCCTATTTCTGATTAAACCACTCTTAGCAAATTCATTTTTGCTATGGAGATACTACAGAATTCACTCTTAATACTGAATGCTCTGAATTTACCTGCATTTGTATCCATGTACAGGAGAAGTATCAGAAGGAGCAGTACAAGCTAAAAGAGGAATGGGAAAAGGCCCAGAGAGAAGTTGAAGAGGAGGAGCGTAGATATTATGAGGAGGTATAAGGTTCAAAGGAGGAGGTTGTTTTATGGGGGTTTTTTTGTATTCAAATACGCCCACTTATGTAACAAAATCATCCCATACCTAGATTAATTAATGAAAATCCTCTTCAAGGCTGAATTCTGAGGAGGATTGTTTCTCTCAAACACTGCCATAGATGTTGAGGAAAAATATTTAAATATTTGGACTGGTATCCTCAGCACCTCCGCATAGGTGGAGGTGTCTAATTGCTGTGCAATTCTGGTGAGTCAGTGCAGCTGTGTCTGGGCACGCTCAGACTTCCCTGCAGGGACACAGCCCTGTGTGTTCTGGCATATACTTGGTGCCTAGACTTGCTGGAACTCCAGATTAAATTGTTGTCTGCCTTGGGTTTGATCGTGGAGGACTTTTGTAACTGGCCTTTAAAAAAAGAATCCACAGGAGATGTTCAAAGCTTGCAGTTGTGGAATATTAACAACCTGTAAATTAGTGGTTTTCTTCTGTAGTATGTGGGTCATTAGTGAAGGAAACTGGAAAATATTTATAAGTTTGTCTATGCATTATGTAAATGGATCGTTTCTCATCTGTACTTGAGGGACATACTTGTGGTCTAAACAAGAAATTTTTTTCAGCTTTCAGAATAAGTTTCTCATGTACCAAGGGTAATTTCATACTTTTTTATTAAACTTAATGTACTGGTGCTCTGTGAAACAGTAGTTCCATGCAAGTGAAATATTCTTTCCTGTTTTGAAAATTCCATCTCAATGGTAAAAGGAATGGAAGTGCAAAACCTTGAAGCAAATTAAAAATGGAGGTGTTACCATTATTCTTGGTACCACAAGTCCTTATCTAGCCATCTAAATATGGCACATAGCCAAATCTCATTTTTCTTACGTGCTTCATAAGCTCACAGTTTACATTTTGTATTTTTAACCCCCACTCTCTCCTGATCCTCTTTCTTCAGGAACGCAAGATAATTGAGGATACTGTAGTTCCATTCATTGTTTCTTCAAACTCTGCTGAGCTCCTCTCCTCTTCTTCCTCTACCACTGAAGGAAATAAGACAGTGGTGAGTTTCTCATGGAGTAGTAAGGCACTGAAGAGTAAGCCATATTTAGTGCCAAGTTTAATCCTTTGCTAAAGGCTGTCAAAGTCTGGGAGCAGTAAGAGTAAGGGTATTTCCTGGATCCCATCTCTAACTGGTGATACCTCAGAGTGCTGTAATTTACAGACTTTCACAAGTGAATAGCTGTATTCCCAAGCAAACTGCTACCATCCCATTTTCAACTAGACCAGAGAATGATACTTTCTCACTGCAGCTGCCTTTGTTCTTTAACCAGTGCTGTGAAATTTTAATTATCTTCCAAAGCCAACAAAATCTTAAGTGGTTTCCCTGAATCCAAAATCTCGAGTGTAAAATAGTGCTTTATATATGTATCAGATGAGACTGAATCCTACCTCCCCAGTTTTCCTCCTTTTCTTTCCCATCATCCCTCCTAGAAAGCAGCAAAACAAATAGGGGAATGTTTACTCTCTATGTTTGTTTTCTTTTTCACTCATGCAGCACTAAATGTTTAATTCAATGCATCTAGCATCTGATTAAATTAGTGTTTGCAGAGATCAGGGAATGACACCTCAGGTGAGATCACAGTCGAGTAAATGTGGGATTCATAGACATAATTTTCTCTTGCCTAAGGTACCTGCACCCAGTCATCTGCCTTTTTGCATTGAACTTCAGGATTAGGAGTACTGTATCAATTGATTCTCCTCTCAATCTTCCTGCCCCCCTGTTCTCACTCATCCCTGTGCAAAGGCATCAGCCATGGTCAATTTTCCACATGGCTGTGTAGCAGTAACTTCCTTGGTGGAGTTGCTTATGCCACAGTCAGGACACTGCCCGCATCCAGAAGTGAAGGATCTCATGTCATTGCTTCCTCAAGCTCCACAAGTCAGGAATCACTCCTGCACCACTTTGAAAGTAGTACTGATGTTGCCCTTTGAGGATGCCCAGTGCATGTGAGTAATGCTTTGCTCCTAGGCAGTGACAGCAAGCTGAGGTCATTCACAAAGTCCTCACAAGTCCAATGGGAGACTGTGTAGAATCTCAAATTAATTCAAGGATTTCTGACAAAGAGTTTTAATGGGAAGTTTTGATTTGCCATCCTTAGCACCATAATTAGTACCTAATTTATTTCATGCTCAGCTTAGTCCAACTAGTTGTAGTTTCAGCTAAAGTCTTAATTAAATCCAAAGTTAGCCTTACCAGGGTCAAATGTATAAATGTGAGATGTTCTTTTTGATAATAAGGTGTGTCAACACAATGTACCTAGGGGCAGCCTGTACTTTTCCCACGTGTGTGCCAATGCCAAATTCAAAGGGAGCTCCTTGTTCCCTCTTCGTCTGTCTTCTAGAACTCAACTGATTCAAACATCTGTCCAGGGGAAGGCAAACAAAAAGAAGTTACAAAGCAGAAAAAGCTGCTCTGGGAGCAGGACAGTATGTCATCTCTGAAAAGCAAGGAAAGTGAACTCTGGCAAGAAAAGAGGAGGTTTGTGTTAACCCTAAGCATTTTGTAACCCTGTGGAGCTTTGTGTTCTGTTGGCTTCTGGGATGTCACACATGCCCACAATTGATGCTGGAGCACCAGCACCTGCTGGGGTCCGTACAGTACATCCTGACCAATATTCGCTGGCCCCGCAGACCGATGCACGTGTGGCAGTGCACAGTGCTGGCTGTGCCTATCAGAAGGCTTGTCTTTTCTTTGGATGGCTTTGCCAAGAGGCTGTCACAGCAAGCAGATCAGACCTTAGACATCTCTGTACATCACTGCACTGTGTCTTGTGTACATTTCATGAGCCATCTGAAGGACTAAAGGAGCAGTAGCTGTTTTCACTCAGAACCTGTGTGAAATTGCCTGGCTATCTCAGAAATGCCATGCCAAATCTTGGTGGTGGTGTTTGAAGTCCTGGACTTTCCTCAGCTGCTAATTAACAGGTTTCACAAAAGAGAAGAGGCATCTGATGATGCTGAGCAGTGTACAGAGAACGATTAAAGCTTTTTTTCTGTCAAAGAAGCCCTTTTCTATAAATCCAAAATGATCTTCAGCACATCCAAGTGGCAATTTGAGGTAGCAGGAAGACTTTGACTATTTGGAGACAAACTTGTTAATTCATTCAGGTTTTCTCATTGCTTTGTCATTGCAAAATTGACACAATAACAAAGATCTTTTTTGTGAAAAACAGATTGATATTCAAAAGTCTGATTTAGCCATTATATTCTAGGTGACATTTTTCCTGGCTTTATTTATACATTGTGACTTATTTTTATTGGCAGTGGAAATAAAATGCTCTCAGGATACCCAGAGACTGGTATCTTGAAAGGAGGAAGTGAACAGGAGCACCATATGCCAGTGATGGAGCGCAGCTCACCTGCCAGACTGAATCTGCCACTGACTCAGGATGAGAGTAAGACTCTTTCTATGCATATGTTCTTCTCCAGATAGAAATCAGGCAGAAATCTAACTCAAAGGAATTCGGAAATTGACAGTACACACATATCTTCAAAACTGGAATGTTTTAGACTAAAAATTTATTTTGTGTTAGCAAAGATAAATATGTTAAGGTGAAGTTTAAACTCCTCTTGTTTTCATCAGAGATGAGAGTTTCTGCAGCAGGTATCTTGTTTGTAGGTCTGCATGTTCACAGTGGCAGTGCAAAGGTTACCTTTGAAAAAGAAAAGATCTTCTATCTTTTACATAATCTTAAATACATCAAGGGTTTATCTTGATACAGAGAGCATATTTCCAACACTTATTTTGTGTTTTTATAGCTAATTAGAGTCTTCATGTCCATTTCAATTCAGGAAAAATCACTACATGTGATATGTAACCTTTTCAAGCCAAGCCTAAAGCGACACCTGTCTCAATTTTGTCATTAGCCATGTCTAATAACATTTAAAGATAATTTACTTTTTTTAGCTCCCATGAGTATTGATGTTTTTGAAGGAAAGAATTTCCCCAAAGCATTGCTGTCATAAGGGTCACCCTAAAAAAAAGGCAAATTCATTACTGTAGCATCATTATCTATCTAATACAATTGAACAGTGTAAAGTAAATGGGTAAGACTAAAGAGAGAAAGTGAATGCAAATTCTGAAATCAAGTTTTAGATTTTTGTTTTCAGTTCAGCATAAAAATTCATTATTCTAAAAAATTAAGTGTCTATGGATGGAAAAGTTCTCAGTGTTATTACTTGCTCCAAATGCAAATTCAGTCTATTAAACTTAGTGGGTTTGCTTTCCTTGTCTCAGTTTTATTCTTAGTGCTTTGATAAAAGTCGCACCAAGAAAGAAAGAAAGCAAAATATATATTATCCAGCAGTACAGCCTTGAGGATTTGTAGTAGTGATTAAGGAAACTTAACAGGTTTGACAATTTTAAACTACATCTGCTAATAACCCTGCTTCGAGGTTTTCCTAGGTTCTTTTCAACAATTTGGTCCTCTGCAAATACTCTGACAACTCCTTTGTTGCTTCTTAAAGAATCCCATCCTTGCTCCCTCCTTAATCCCTTAAATAATCAGGTGTGTGAGTTTGTCTTGATATCAAAATAGGTAACAGGCCTTTCATAAGCCCCAGCAAAGTTTTCATTCTCTAAACCTGATGGTTGGCACATGACAGGGTAAGGCTTCTCCCCAGCCTGTGAGCCACAAAATTCATCTTGCAGGGTGCAGGTAATGCACTGTTTCTGAAAGATGTGATGGTTGGCTGCCTGGACATCTCACAGATCATTGCTTTATGCTGTGAGCCTGTTACTGTCACTGAGCCATCTGAAGCACAGAAGAAAATTACAAAGGAATTACTGTTTATCAGTGGGTTTATGGAGAGCAGTGACTATACCACCATCCCCTTAACTCTTGCTAATGAGAAGTTTAGATCCTCCAGTACCGCAGAAGTTTCAGTCTCTCTGGTGCTTCCTTCATTATGACAATTCATTATTTTCCCAAGTGTTGTTTGTGGAAGGCTGTTTGATCTTGCCCTTTCCCCCTTCAGAAATACATTCAGCAGCAGGGTAGATCACGTGTATGTGAGGGTAACGCAAAGGAACGATGTTCCATAGAGGTCTTCTGATGTAGCAAAGCCTGTCTCTGACTTTGTGGGGTGTTTCTGAGAAGTTTTACATCTAAAGAAACAGTACATCTCTCTCCTTTGTGGTGTGCCCACAATCCATGATCATCTATAAATATTGACCAAAGCATTTTGCCTCAAATACTGAGTTTCCCCCCCCTCTTTCTGTAGATATCTCCTGGAATCAGCAGGTCCTGACAAAGCGATCTCCACAGTGTGCAGAGGACGTTCGGCAGAGACCATTCCTGGGCCAGACTGTGGGACAGCAACCCAACTCTGCAGGGGAAGCAAGGAGGTGAGAACATAAAGGTTACTGAAGAGATTGAGCAGCCCTATTTGCTCTGTTCTCTCTTATATTCCTGCTCAGCATCCTTTGTTGATTGGGTTTGATGAGTCCTGCAGTGTGAAGACACGCTTGATGTCTACCTTTGCCACCGAGACCGCTAACATTTATCTACTTTGTTTCTCATTACAGACACCATGGTTACTAATTTCAGGAGGGAGCACACCCCCTGCATGCCTCCCTTTTCTTTCTCGGTAGCTCTTTTAGCACATATCTGCATAACGTTTCATGTGCTTAATTTGTTATAGTTGCCTGAGACAAACATTTATAGCTAATAAGTAGCTAAATATGAGGGTGGGAATGTCAGGTTATATCTGCCTCTTTGAAGCTGGTGGGCAAGAGCTTCCTTCCCCATCTTCCAACACATATTGATTGCTACTTTCTAGTCCTTGTTGCATGGATACAAATTAACCATATACCAAATAAACTACCTTTCTGTGTTGGTAGCTTCCTTTTTACTCCGTAAAGGGCCAGCAGAGAGTGTAGTGTGGTGTGGTGTGACTTGGCTTAAACTTCCTTCATCATGGTGGGAGCTATGATGGATTGGTGAGGTGGGCAGGAGTCTCCACATGGCTGATTACCTTGTGAGTTACCTGATTGAGCAGCAGGAAGCAGACTAAGGCTCACAACCAAAAATCCTGAAATTCACTACCTGAGTTTTTATTTGTTTTTTTCAGCTGTAGTAATGCATCTTCTCTGCTGTGTTTTAGGGCAGGCTATCATGAGAACTTCCGATCTGGGCCATCCTCTCCCTGCTCTCCTGCTGCTCTGAGTCAGTCACCCAACAGGTACTAAAGGTCAATAAGGAATTTTGCAGACCAAACACATCTTGTAGTTGCTGGTGAACTGCCAGAGTGAAAATCACATTAGTATTATGTGGATGCACTATTAAGCCTGCTAAATGTTGGAAATCACTACTGTCCATGTGATAAACATGTAGCTCCCTCTCCCATATTTTTTGCCTGCTATCGTGGTACTGTTACATTTTCAAATAACACGGTTCAGAAAGCAGCTCTAGAACTCTGGTTGATCATTGAAGTTTCAATAAAATTGAAATGAGACAGTATAAACCTCAGAGCACTTAAGCCAAAGGATGTCTTCATTGTGAATAGTCACATGCTCAGGAGTAAGATCTGTTCTAGACATTGGCACTTGCTGATTTAAAAATATTTTTTTCCTCTCATTTCCAAACTAGAAACACATTTTACTTTTTTGCTAATTTTTAATTTGCCCACAATCATGCTAATCTCCTAGAGATTTGATTCTCTTGAACAATCTGTACATCTTTCAGTGAGTCATGTGTACCAACTCTAAATAAATGTTAACTGTAGCCTGGTTAAATCACTGATAATTTGGGGTATATTAAAATCAGTTTGCTTATTAAATAGGGTAAATTAATACAACACAGAACACAGCAAGTTTCTTTCTAAATTACATTGTTCTTCAGTTTTCAGAGCAAAGCCATCCTTCTGATGCCACTTGCATTGGCAGGAAACTATTGGGAATTTTTAATGTGAACAATTTATTACGTTTTTCTAACCATAGCTGCAGTTTTGGTGGGATTGCAGATCATCTCTTTGCTATAGCTTGCTAGTTGTGATAGCTATTTCATATTATTAAGCAGCTATATTCTTATCTGAGAATTTTTTGCATGAGCTTTTCCTGAAATAAATCTTAGTTTTGTAAACAATAGAAGGGATGTAATTCATTTTTCCACTAAAGCATTAGAAAACTCCTAAAAATTTCCCGAGATCCGAGACTTTATTTTGCTCTTGTAGTAACTCTAATAGTGGAAAAGAAGTAAAAACAAAAGTGAACTCAGGAATAACATAGAAGCAGAAGGGTAAAGGGTGTAGGAGGGGAGAAAAAACCCCAGTAAAGTTATTCTTAAAGAAATAATGAAGCAACAAGAGGGTCATATGTCTGTGCTGCCTGTGTACATGGTAGGCTCAGGATTTGGAAGCAAGGACAATTTTCTAATTGTGATGAATTTTTCTGCTGTTTCTGCCTCTCTCTGTTTCTATTTTTTTCCAAAACAGTTCTTTTGTCATGCTGCAGTCCAGAGCTGTCTCTGTTGGTGGCTTATTTATGTTACTGCATCAAAACCTTAAAGCAAGAGATTGTAAACTTGCTTATCTGAGCAGGATTTCATCAAACTGTCTTTTCAAAACTCATGAAGTATCACCCAGTTTCTCTCCTGGTTTCAGCCCTGGCTGAAAAAAGCATGGATGACACAAAACGACAGGGGTTCTCTTTTGGTCTCAGGTTCATCTCACTAGGCCAAGCATCAGTTCTGGCAGGCTGACAGGCAGGACAGAAGTGAAGAGCATGAGACCCGTAGAAGTGGGCACCTGCACTGCTATTAAAACCTTTATGAAAAAGGGCACCAGTTATTCCTGGGGCTCTGAACTTTCACCCACCTCTCATCCAACAGCAGTTTTTTGAGAGAGGTCTAGACAGTCCTTCAAGACCACTGAAGGTGCAAGTTTAACTATTTTCTGAATTGCAGGTAGAAATCAAATTTCAGGTTTTCTCTGACTAGTTATAGTATTAAGTGTGCAGCAACACAAATGAGTCAGCCAGTGCCTGGTCTGTGCTACTGTAGTTATGCTGTCACTATTGACTTCAGCAGCTTGGTTGGATGCAAGAACAGCATGCCTGTTTTCTGACTTGCAGTGACCAAGTCCATTTGTAAACAAACTGAAAAATTTCCAGGCTGAGAGTCTGACTCAGGTAATTTGTGTGAATTGCTGTGGCATTGACTAGATCCAAGTAACCTTTACTTATAAGGGTGATGAGGCACTGAGGCAGATTGCCCAGAGAGACTGTGGACTCCCCATCCCTAAAGGTGTTAAAGGCCAGTTTAGATGGGGCTCTAAATAACCTCATCTGGTGGAAGGTTCTCTGCCTATGGCTGAGGGTTGGAACTACATAATCTTTAAGGTCCCTTCCAACCCTAACCATTCTGTGATTCTGTGAATCCACAGGCATGGTTCCCTGTCACCCAGGCCTCTGTTAAGACACTTGCATCTCCCTTATCTAGCACAGCAGACTGGCAGGGAAATGTGTCTAAGTTGCTGTGCTTTTAAGCATTTTAAGCCCTTTGCTTGCTTATCTGGAAAGCAGATGTGTAGGTGGATTCAGTAACATGGTTGAAGGGTCAATGTGTATTTATGTAAACTCCACCAGTGCTCTTTCCTCCCATTCTGTCCCTCTTGATAAACCTATCTAAATATTTGGCTTCATTTTAGCGTCAGTTGTGGTGTTCTTACAGCCATGTTTGTCTCCTAGGTCTGTCAGCGGGAAGAAGCTTTGTTCTACCTGTGGTCTTCCTCTTGGAAAAGGAGCTGCCATGATTATTGAAACACTTGGTCTTTATTTCCATATTCAGTGCTTCAGGGTATGGTTCTTGTTTTATTAAGAAAAACCTCAAGTTGTGCACAGTGCAAGGAGAGAGTAGATGTGAAACTGAAAATGAGAGGACCAGGGGATTTACATGGTTGTTATGTCTTTCTGAGAGTGCTTGTAAAGAAGTGGAAATAACACAAGTAATGTGTTACTTTGCAGTCAGACACATTAATTAGACTAAAACCTGTGATCAAGCAAGCAAACTTAGCTTCTGTACTTAAGGGGGGAAGTATCATATAATTTCTCTATTGTGTTCATTGTTTTTTAAATATAACATTATTTACCTTGCGATTTTTTAGGTGTTTTTTTTTTCCTTCCAAAAGCATGATCAGTCCCAAAGCCATCTTTGATCTGCCCCATGGTTGGAAAGCTTTGACTATGGAATGAATGGTGCATTCTGGCTTTTACCAGAAATACTTCTTGACTGTTCTTGAGTGTTTTAGTTTGGAAATAACCTGAAGTGTTTTCTAGAGAACTCAGAAAGTATCCATTTCCATTATCTCTGGCTCAGTTGATATTAGACATTTGAGAAGACTTTTCTGATTTTAGACATTTACCCAGACTAAATATCTTGCCTCTTTAAACTTTATCCATCACAACTGACCTGCCTCCAGAATGCAGCCTTAAAGTCAGATGTCCCATACAAGAATTAGACTTCACTTCTGTGGAGGCTGCTGAAATCGAGTCCTAAACACTTTTGACTCTATAAAAACCCTCTTAATGATTTGCAGTGTTGCCCAGGAGTATGGGCTGGGTTCTAGGGGGGTATTTTTCTCACCATTCCAAGAACTACTTAAACAAAGGTAAAAATTTGGGAAGAGTTGTGACAGATAGTGGGGCACGGTCTCTCTTACTTTCTGTGCTCTTCAACCGACAGTGTGGCGTTTGCAAGGGACAGCTGGGAGATGCAGCGAGTGGCACAGATGTCAGGATTAGAAATGGTCTTCTCAACTGCAACGATTGCTATATCCGATCCAGAAGTAAGTGCCAAATGCTGGGAGCTCTGTCAATGCTGTGGCCATGGTTTTAACAGGGGGGTTTGTCTGGCTCTGACACTCAGGCATAGCTTCGCCATGGGGAGAGGAGTCTTCCCATGCCATTTTAATTATTTGCTCATCTCAGAGAAGATTTCCAAGCCCACTAAATTTTCCCAGAGGATCTCTGCTGAGCACTATTAGACTTAAAGGCTGTTTCTGTGCATAAACTCCTGTACTATGCACACATATTGCATGACACAGAGGCTGGGATCTCTCACATCACATGAGACAAGGTAGATAATTCTACCCAATATAGGACCCTGGACTGTGTTTGGAGAAGCTCCCATTTTTTAAATCTCTAGGCCTCCCTTTTGTGGATAAAATGGTTATGTAAAATATTAAGAACATTCTGTAACTTGCAGTGAATCCTTGTGGTGGTATCCCCAGATATGTGCTAGATAGTTGCTCACCATAAATTTTGAAGAATGTGCCAGACAATTGCATGTCAGAAAGAAAACTTTGTGATTTTGCTGCCTTAGAGCAGGTCACCTAAATTTCTTTCCAAGTCCTGGATTTCTGTGACTGATACCAAATTACTAGAACATTTTAGCTTCACCCCAATGTCACCAGTGATGGTCAGTGCTCATGCTGATTTCCACCTTGTGGAAAACAGTGAGATGCAAAACAGTAGGAGTAATTCTTGTCTTCCTGTTAAATACTATTTGGTATATTCACTGCCTACAGTTCCAACTGATAAATGGACATCTAGAGCTCTTTTCACTTACTATTTCCCTTGTCCTCTCTCAAAAGCACTGGCTGTCGAAATCCAGGAGTAGGAAAGGTACCTCCCTACCTTTGCCAGAAGAAAAATGGGTACTTTTGCTCTGATGCTTCAGGGAGGAGATAGTTCTCCTTCAGCAGAGCTAGAGGGTGCTATTGTATAACTTGTTTTTTTGGCGATTTTTTTCCTTAAATTCTGCTAAGAAATGTTATCAATTTTTTATTATTTATTCAACCTGGAATATTTAGAAGTAGGTTTTTCCCTTCATGCTTGGTACTATAAACCTTCCTCATGTGGATGAGGTCCTGACCCTTAAAATGCAGATTTTTCTCATCCATCTTCACACAAAAAACAGAGGAAGGTATAAAAGTTATAATTTCCTTTTCTTCTTAATCCTTTTTGCTTAAATAAAAATTGATGTCCCGTGAGGATAGATAAAGGCTCAAATAAACCATCAGCTTATATGCTATAGAAATCACTCCATCATCATTTCTACAGCAGTGTTACTAGAAAATGCATTACAGAGCTGTGTGCAGTGGTTCATGTAATAATGTTTTGCATTTGTACACACCCAGAAGAATGGTAACCAAGTCCACGACAGAGGAAATAGGTTTTGAGAAAAAAAGTATGGCTCCTGAAGAAGAATAATGGCAAGGGGTTTTTAATTTTTACTACAAATTGCCTCTTCCTGCTGTGTCCACGGGTCATGCAAAATCTCAAAATCCAGTTAGTTGAATTTAAGCTACAGTAACTGCTGCTGACAATTCAAAGGGACTGCTTTTGATAGAACTCCAAATATTGCTAGTCACTAATTTTTAACTAAAATTTGATGCACTGCACACCTGAAATTAAGAATAAATATGTGCAAGGTTGGTATTTGCCTTTCAGTTCTGGGAATAATGCTGCAAAATGTCAAATCAGTTGTTTGATTGCATGGCTTGTGCCTTCCTGGCCCCATGGCTGCATCTGAAGCCTGTGCAGCAGTGAGTAGAAGTGACAGTCTCTGACTAACCTAGGGTTAGTCAGTATTGTTTTGAGACACCTGTGGACATCTTGATTAAATATTTTGTCTCCCAGAAGCTTATCTGAAAAAATGGATGATTCTGTTTCAAAATAAATAATAAAAAAAGATGACTAGAAAAGCATTAAGAGTTATGTAGTGCTCCAGGGTCCAAAATATTTCTGTTTTTCAAATAAAAATGGATGGGGTTTTTATCAGTAGGTTGTTTCTGTACAATGAAACCTCACAAGGAAGGAAATTCTCTATTCAATGTCATACACAGGGAATGGTCACAGGTTGATGAGTGTCATGGTCAAAGGCGAGAAGTAAATTCATGAGACTCCCTATATGGCCAAATAACACAGGGAGTCTCTAGTACCAGGTAGCACAAACTAGGCACAGCTGGAGGTGGCTTAGCAGTCCTTTACTTTACTATTTTGCCACTGCAGAGCCTGAAATATATATATATATACATGAGTACTTTGGGTGTAACATAAGATAAAACTTTCTACAGAATGCATTCAACATGTGCAAGGAAAATGTATTTCCACTGGAATTATGCTGAATCTTTGTAGCAGTTACTGCCCCAGCTTTGCAGGAGAAAGAAAAAACAGGGCACAAATATATATAGCTCCAGATGCGGTTTTTTGAATTGTAGAGATCATGTAAAGAAAAGTCTATATTTGTTAAAACTTGTAACCAATTACTTGTTTTGGTTTTGTTTTACCTAGCTGCTGGACAGCCAACTACATTGTGACATGACTTTCAGTCCTAATAAATTTCAAGAAGGAACTCTCTTCTCATATGTATCGGCTGCCTCCAGACAATCATTTGTAAAAGCTTGAATCCATGGACATGATGGCTCTCATCTCATTTTTAAAAACTCATAAAAAAGCTGCACCTGCTCTTTTGAAATGCAATATGTTGGTTTTTGCTTCCTTAAGAAATGTGCAAAATGTGTGTGACCATGTTTGGGAAGGCAAAGCCTAAGTACTATAAAAAAAACAAAACAACCTTTCAGGTATGCTTATAATACCCAGTCTGTTACCTTGTTCTTTTGAAAGTAATAAGAGAATAAACATGCAATAAAGCTGTTTTGTTTTAATATTTCTAGCAATTAAAAAGTTTAAGTTTACAGAACATTTATAGAATATGCCAACTTGAGCTGAGAAGTAATTTTGAGATAGTAATAAGTGCATTTGAAAAACTAAACATCACAGCACGACTTCTCTGTTATAACTGAAGCTATAACTTTTTTTATACAGAGACTAGTTTGATAATACATCCTGTAATTCTGAAGCATTTTGTGTTTATATTACCTTCAATGGAGGGTAGAAGTTAAACAAATAAATTATTGCACCTTTAGTCATAGGATTTTTTGTTTGTGTACCTCAAGTAATGTTCATGACTATAGCTTAATATTCTCTGAAATAAAGATTTCTTCATTAAACCTAAAGACTGCATACCATTAACAATGGAAAAATTCCCATCAGGAGCAATCCTTCTTAGTAAGTTCGGCAGCCTGTATTGTTATTAAACTTGATGAAAGGTGATGTGGGCAAGAGGCAGCTGAGCAGGCAGGCCCAGCAGAGCTGGGGGTCTCCGAGCTGCAGTTTGATGCCGTGGTGAAGCTTTTCTCTTTGGCATGTAACTTGCCAATAGATTTGAGTGGATTGGACAGCTGCTCGTTCACTTGCAAACATTACACTTGGTTGAAATCTCATGCAGAGAAACATGGGGTTTGGGTACCTCCCAGGGTAGAGAATTACTAGAGAATTACACATCGTTGAGCCTGTGTTCCTCCATCCACTACCCAGAAATAGTCAGCAAAACCCAGAAGTGGGGAAGATGGGCAGGGAGGAGGCTGGAGCCACAGGCAGAAAAACTACCTTGCCTGTGTTTGGGACAGTTTTCCTTTGTGCTCTTTGATTAAGCATGTAGTCCTTACTAAAGTGATCCAGCAGCTCATTGAAACAGAGGTTCAGCAGGTACCTACAATACACAGACAAAGTTAGGGAATATGTTGCAACTGCAAAATATCCTAGCACTTTTTGGTAAACAGTTACTGGAAATATCTTCAAATGGAGGGAAGAAAATCTTTTTCTGCCTTAAAACCACTATAAAACTAAATGAATAAAGATTTCTTTTATGTATGTGCATATCTGTCACCTTTTGATATGTTGGTAAATAGAAAAGAAGTGGTTATTAGGGAAGCAATAATTCTGAGTTGTTCTCTAGATAGCAATTATTTACTGAAATGCTAGACAGTTGCTTGCATGTGAGTTGCATAACCATGCAAAACTGCGTGTCATCAAACACCCACATGCGATGTCACTGGAGGACATTGTGACTATCTCCTGGAAAGTTACATGTTACTTCCTTAATATTGTGCCTTAGAAAATGCAAAGCTGTTGCACACAGTCAGCAATGACTTATGGATGCAATAAATCCAAAAAGCTGAAGTCCTTCATGGACTTCACCTCGGGAATATTTTTAAGTAAAAATAAAGTAAATCAGACAAATGTTTTGGAACTAAAAGTGATATCCTATATTTTGATCAACCACCTGCATGATTTACTCTTAAAGGGTTTTGATAACCAGGATGCTTACTCTCTGCTTGTGGTTGTTACGTTTTCCCACAAAGAGTGTGTAACATGAAAATTCAAGAAGCAGACTTCGTAACTGATGTGGCACATCTGTATAACTCTGTGCGCTGCATTAAGGATGTGTAAATATATAATGTCTGAACCTAATTTTTAAATGAGACTGTGCATGCTAGTGCATCTGTTCGATATGAGTAGCACTGCTTCACCCACATGATAGAGTTAGATGTGCAAATCAGTCCACAAGTGTATCAAAGGGTTGGTTGTCTCGGAGGTCAGGTCGCTTCTCATTCATGTAGGGGTAAGTGCCCAAAGGGCTTAGGAGCATGGTTGGGATAAAGTGCATGAAAGAGGGGGGAGGGATATTGCACTGCACCACAGACACATCACTGGGTCTCTGGAGCTGCTTAGAAATTGATCCCAGTGTCTATCAGATAGTTTTGTATATGCATGTTTTAGCAAAGTTGATTGTGTGGAAAGGAAAACGAAGCAGCACTCGACGATGACGATTTTTCCCCTAATGAACATCTACTCACCAGCAGAACTAAACAATTGTCAACAATTTTCTAAATCGTACTTGCCAACTTCTTATGTTTGATTTTCTATTCCTTCTGGAATCTTACATGGCAAATTCATTCAGGCTAAGATTTTTTTTCATTTTTTTCCAGTTTAAACGCATTAAGATGATACATTTCCAGTCAGGATCTTTGAGCACAGAAAAAAATAATGCTTTCCTACATTTGAACTGCAATGTAAATGTATTTGTTGCAAATAAATGATTTATTATTACTGAGCAAGTACAATATATGTAATGGGTTTTAGATGTTTTGGAATTTATTTAGCCTCTTGCTACTTCAGAGAACCTGAACAGGTATCATAACCCATCTGTATTTTACAAGCCCATTTTCATGGTGTATTTTTTCCTTACTCTTACTATGTAGTGTTATTGATGCAGTACACCTGTAGCTTTCAGTGAATGTCATAAAGGTTGGTGAACCAGAAGGGGCCCATCCTTATCTGCATGTCCATTCAGGGACAAGGATTGCTCTCCTAGCTGGGGCTAATGTTGAATACCAATTATGCTAATCTTCCCTTTATTTTATTTATTATAAAATGCCTCTGGAAATTAGGAAAACTTGTCTAAAATTCAACAGCTTTTATAGTAAATGTATGTTTATAAATAAAATGTTGATTACCTTTGGTGGTGTTGATTTTACTTTATCTAACTAACTTCTATTGTGTGAACCTGTGTTGCAGAGTAGAGGCTTCTGCTTGGTTGGGCTTGGCTGAGCCAAGCTGTGTTCCCCAGGACTTAGTATATGAGATGAGACATTAAAAAAGACATAGCAGAGGTGGCAAAATACACTGAAGATTGCCACTGTAAGCTCTAGCCCTCTATTCACAAGAGCATGTGTGCCTGTTGTGGTAAAAGATGAACAGAAAAGCTTTCTGTAGAGAGGAGAACCCAAAGTCCTCAGGTCTTTCATCAGTGTTGGTGGACTGTGGTTCAGACCTTCACTCAACAAAGCACTTACTATATGGCAGTGCTAAATATGTACTTGGTTAATTCCATGTCCACGTAGCAAAGATCCTGGAGTTGTGCTTAGTTTTGCATGTGCTGAGGTGTCTCACTAATTCTTGAATTGGAACAAGGGCGTGACTTGTCCAGTCACCAGCAGAAAGTTCACACAAAATTTTAAATAACTGCCCCTTTTTCTACTTTTTAATTAGGTCTTAAGTGTATGATGAGGTTGGGTTTGTGCCAGTAGAGCATCTCGGCTGTTAGATGAGTCATGGGGACGTGCAGACAATCCAATTTTTTTTTCATTCATTCATTGATTCATTCATTCATTCATTCATTTTTATTATAATGCCAGTGGTGGTGGTCGTACATTATTCCTGCATGTCCATGAAGGCCAGCATTCTCTCTGATGGCAGAGGCATGCTGGCATTCCCGGCAGTGCCATCAGTGCCCTGTCTGCGGGAACAGCTCGCTGCCACTGGAGGTTGCTCTGAGGCTGGATTTGGAGGCAGTCAGGCAGCTGTTTCTGCTCCAGTAACTCTGCACCAAGGCTGCTTGGCACACAGACTAATGCTGTTTGTGACCCTTATGAGCTGGGGAAAATGGTGGCGATCCTGGTGTGATTTTTAGTAATATTATTATTATTATTATTATTATTATTATTATTATTATTATTATTATTATTATTATTATTAGTGTTTTCTAGTGAACATGATCTGCACAGTCATTTGTAATCCTAAAAGGGAACCATTGGGGGTGCATTTACTGGGCAAAATAATTTTGAATACCTTACAAATGGGCAGTTGTGTCACCTGGTCACCAGGACCTTCACCTGCAGGTAACAAAGGCTGCCTGGAGGGCCCCGAGGTGCTCCACGGTGCTAACAGGGGGAGAGGATACTGGCTTGTTGAGCTTGGGGTGAAGCTGAGGGCATATGGGAGAAATAGGAAGTGATGGGAGGGAGGAGTGGGGTGTTACCACTGAGGTTCAAACATCGGAGCAGAGGATGTGTACCCCCATTGCAAAGAGGGATGTGTGCATGGCACCCCAGGAGAGCTCTGTGCCTCCTCTATATCCTGGCCAGGTGTGATGCCTCCATCCCTCTCCCCCATCGTAGACTATTGGGACAAGTGCTCAGTTTCCTCTGTCCAACCCACTTTGTTTTGCTCATTTTTTTTCTCTCCTTAGCAGGTGTTTTGGTGCAGAGCACATCGGTGAGCTGGTAGCTGCAGGAGGCTCTAGGCACAGGTGATGAACATCAGTAGCTTGTTTACCTTGTGAATATTGATCCTGATGCAGTGGACTCTTCTGGAGCATAGTTAAAAGAAGGCAGCTACCACTTTGTTTAGAAAATTAGCTTTAGGTACAGTTCTTGATGGGTTCCCTTCCTGGTAATGGTAGGCTGCTCAAGTAAAGCTCAGTAAAATTTGCAGAGTGGAAGTCTGCCCTTTTCTCTCTTTACCAGGTTGGGTAATTGGGGAACAAAATGACAAGATGACAAAATGACAAGATGACACAGGCACGTCTGCAGTGAAAATCAGAAGGGGTTGTGAATGCTCAAAGTGAGCAGATGACCAGCACTTGGATGGGAAAACAAAAATGTCAGTAAAAATATCTCCTGTAAAGGCAAACAGGTCTCCTATATAGTTTTAAAAGCCTCCGGTAGGAATGTAATTTCATCTGAATTTCCTGATAAGAGGAAATTACTAAACTGGAAGCTGCTCAAGTTTTCCAAGTAATAAGAGCCCAAAAAAAGAGATAAAAGGTACAGGACAGGATGTGACTCTTCCTACAGTACAGTGGTGGGTTGGTGTTTGAGGGGTTGTGAAGGGGTGTCTATTTTCTAGTTCATGGTTTTTATAAAATGTAGCATGAGTTAAACATACTAGAGGAAGCTGCTGCTCTGTAGATCTTATGAAATGCCCCATGCTCTGCAAGAGTAGCTAGTGAAGCTAGATAAACCCCCAAAGCATATGGGGTTTTAAGTCATTTAGGAAAAAAAACCTCCATTATTTAAGATATCACTGTTAACTCGTCCATGGAGTCCATCTGCTTCACTGCACTGTAAATTCTCTTGGTGGTCAATTTTAATTCCTACCAGATATAGCAAGGTAAGATGAAAAGACAAATAAATCATTGGATGCAGAAGAGCCATGCATCCTAACTTCCACGAACTTTGTATCTGTCTTGGGAAAACTACTTCAATCAGGATCAAGCTCTCAAAAGGTAAATGGTGGAGTTGTAGCACTTCTCCCCTCTTGTTCTCAGTCTAGGACATAACCAGTTTCTCAGTCTTGTTCTGCACACCAGTTAAATCCAGCTGTGCCCCCGTGGCACATCCCAGCTTGCCAGGAGGCTCTTTTGGCTGCAGCCAGCTCTGCAGAGCTGCACACTCAGCCCCACTGGGCTCAGGGCCCCACTGCTCTCTCTGCACCTTTGCTGTGCATCTGCTACAGACAGTTTCAATTTTCTCCCTCAGATGCTGGGGATTTCGATTTTTTTAAGGAGGAAATTCTTCTTCAGTTGATCAATACAGCATTTCCCAGCTGCTTCCTGCACATGTGCAGTCAGAACGAAGGGCTGTAAAATAACCAGCATTGCTGCTTGGTGGGCTTTGGAAAGGCTCCTGCAAACAGGGCAGCCCTGCCTGCTGGAGGGCTGCTCTAGCAGAAATGGGTGCATAAGAAGATTGTTGGAGCAGCCCAAGTGTGGCAAAGATGTGTGCAAGCTGCACTGAGACTCTTTATTAAAACCTTGTGGCTAGCGAGGCAAATGTGAGAAGACCTGTCTCTCTACAGGCTGCCATAGTACTTTTCTTCAAGGAATAAATACCATTTTATTTATTTACAGTTTTAAGACATCATGTGTCTCTTTTTGACAGTACTGAGCTAAGCTTAAATACAAATATTAATGACTTCCTTATTATTGCAGTAATATAAAATAACTTGGACTAGATTTTGAACAATTTTGAATGCCACAATACATGAGTACAAAATGTCAAAGACTTGGAAACAGCTGGATTTTCAAGGGTACCTGCTGCACACTCCCAGATACCCAGACATCTTTGTCAGGTCCCAAGTCAGGTACAGAGCCACTGGTCTAATATGAAAGCATAGGTACCTAACCTTTTCCAGGTTTTTAGTGCTCATCATCACAGAAAACAGTGAAGCCCTTTTCAATTGTTAGTTGAATCAGATTTTAAAACAGCACTGTGAGACAGAAAAATACTATTTACCTGTATTACAAATGGATACATGGGTCACAGATCCATTTAATTTGTGCAGAGAAAGAATGTCTTCACTAGTGAATTTGATTTAGCCAACAACCTGACAATAATCGTGCTTGGAACTCAGAGGAAAACCAAACCAAACCTTTTTGCATGCATTTACCAGCTACTGTGACTACAGCATAGCGACTGTGGAGTTCAGAAGGACCAGGCTGAGTACTGCAGGAAAAATCACCAGAACAAGAAGCCCATCAGTGTGGAGTCAGTCTGTCTAGGAACAGGGCACACAATGCAGCAGCAGCAGCAGCAGCAGCAGAGTTCGCCCTGCCTGCAGCCGAGCCCGGGCGCAGCCGGCCGGGCTGGAGCCAGCGCAGCCGCGCCGCGCAGGCAGGAGCTGCCGGGGAGCGCAGAGCCGCCGGCCTTGGCAGATCGTCCCTGTGCTCGGAGCTGAGTGAGGCGAGCTGAGCCCTTCTGGGGAAACGCCCTTCTGAGAGAAAAGGTGGCAAAAGATGGTCCTTTTCTGGAAGAAAGGAGATTTAAAAGCTGTAAGCAGATTGCTTTCATGAGTGGTGCCTGCCATAGTGAAGCAGGAGCTGTGGTTTATTTTCTAATCTTCTTTACAAGATTGACTTCTCAGCTGGATGATGTTACCTTGTCTTCATATGTCTCATCTATGGAGAAGAAGAGATGGAAACATCCACACTGCTGTTCCCACAACCTTCTGCCTGAAGAATAACAGATATTTTATCTTAGTAAAACAATTGAAAAAAATCTAAACATTTATTTGCTGGAGGAGAGATGAAGAAAAGGTTTTTCCCTAAGTTTTGGTACTAAATCAGCTTTTCCAGTTAATTAAAAAATGACTTAAAGGAATAGTCCACATGGTGCTTATCTTCTGGAGGTGGTTGCTATGTCACATACCTGCCAGGATGCTGGGATGTGACAGGATATGCTCTGTACAAGTCACATGCATGTGGCAGACTATCCCTGCCAAGGGCAGGCAGCAGCCTGGGGGGCTGCCTCTGAGAGCAGGAGTTTGTGGTCATCTATTGTTTTTGTTACCTGTTCAGCAGGGATTTGTGATATGATGTGCCACTTCATGTACTCCTCATGTGCCAAAAACCTGATTTCCCAGGAAAATGATGGCCCACATGAGGTTGCGTCTGGCCAGTAGCTGAACAAGTGGTCCTGCTGGCTCAGCAGTCACCTGCAGCTCTGTGTAGGACAAGCACCCAGAAAGTAACCTGAGCTTACTGCTGGAGAGGAGTAGCCAAAGCTAGGTTGGCCTGGAAGGAGAACATAGAATCCAAAAGATTTGTGCATTAACTGTTAGATCAACTCATCCAAAACAAATATTGTAAAAATAAATTGCATAAGTGCTACCTGCACCAGAAGTTTAATATATGTTACAAAACAAAAAAGTTTATCCTTTGCTTTGGACTAAGCCAGACATTTCAAGGCAGTATTTTTTGGACTAAGTTTACTGATGGATGAGAACATTAAATAGTTAAAAGGATTCTTTCATCTTGGTGAATCCTTCACTAGGACAAAATAAACAAATAAGGAAAAACTGCCCAGATCATGCTCCCACTTTAAGTCATGACAAGTGTTGTGAGGGTGACTGCTGCCACACAGCTAAAGGACTAAGGCACTTTGTAAATCAAATTTCAAGTAAAGAGATTGGTTTGCGAAACCTCCTCGGCATGGAGTCACAAGCTGTCAGAGTGTATTAGCATTATGTTACTGGAGTAAAAAGCAAAACAAATTAAGATGTTTAACAGCTGAAATCTGAAACAAAATTGTGTTTAATGCTTAAAATCTTGTTAACATATTTTCAGGCTTCCCTTTCCCCAGATATTAAATCTCAGTGCGTTTGCAAGCATCTTTTTATCACACATAGAAACCTACTGTGAGAGAACAAGAACTGTACATGACATATGGTAAGGATGGGTGTTTCATCCTGCATGCAAAGGCCTCTTCAGCATTGCTGCAGCATCCAGTAGCACATGAGAAGATTTTAAGGACCAGGAGAGACACACAGCTGGAATTCCCTGTGTGTCTGGGGTGACAGAAAGCATTGCATCAACAGCAACAGGCCCAAACTGAAGATTGCACATGTTGTAGCATTTAATGTGAGGGGTAATTTGAACTCCCAAACTGGTTTTTCTTTCATATTGGCTCCCACAATGAAAGAACCATTAAGGGTTTTCGTGATCTTCCAAGACTCTGCTTCCAGCAGAAAATTGGCTCCTTCTCCTTGGACACAAGACCAATTTTTAATTGAATTTCAAGAGATGATGGATGTTGTACTTTATTCCAAGTCTATATGCTAAATTAACAAGGCTGTCTGTTTAGTTTCCTCTTTTGAAACCACATTGAGATGAGTTTCTGCTAATTCTCTTACACAGGGCATTAGACATATGAATGGAGTCCTTATTCAAGAATTGAAATAATAGGCTTTTTTGCATAGCTTATTACTTTGGGTAATAATTTGAGCTGTGAGGCAGCAACAATAATTTTCTTTCTGAAAAAGGATTACCAGCTGAATTATTTCAAGTCGAATTAAACTAAACATATATTTTCATCAAAGTATTTTTAAAAAATATGAATTAACTTTTAAAAGTGTATCTTAGAGCAGGGACCATTCCATTAGGTGGCCTCATTTCATGTTTGTTTTTTCCTCATGCTCCCCTTGGTCACTTTTAAAGATAACAGAAAGTCCCTCAGGAGTACTCTGGATTACAGAATATGTTTAGCCTGCATTAGGTTTACTTATCCAATTATTAACAGATGCTGTCGAATAGTCAAATATTTGATTTGCAAAACACAGAAAAAATGGTGTAAAAGTGAAAATGTTTTTCTTAACTCTGGCCACTGCAGTAAAATTTACAGAGTACTGTACATAAAGAAGATGTTTCACAGAGGTAAGCCATTGGGAAGGTAATTTAGAATTAAATTTTGGACAGAACACAGAAAATTTGAAGGCAAAACTCTGACCAACTGGGCAAAACCAGGAACCAGCTCTATTAAGTCTATGTATAGTGTTCTACCAGTAGAAGCTTAGTTGTTTCCTGAAAATACTGGGGTGGCCAAAAAGGAGGCCAGCTGCTTTGAGGACTGTGGTTGGGATTGCTTAAATACCAATGAGCCTACAGCTAGGAACACCTTTGCATGTATGCCTATTCTTTCTAAATTGGAATGTTTAAATTGTGCTTGTAATTGTAAAGGGGTCCAGGATGGCAATAAATAGTCTTAATGGTTTCCTTTTGGCAGCACAGACCTAGCAGGTGTTCTTATTTCACAAGGAGCTTCTGAGATGGATTGAACAAACTGGCCACATGGAGTGGGGTTCACACTTCATGTATCTCAAAATCTTTTTCTCAACTGGAAAAAAGAAACCAAGGCAAAAATGCAGCTGTCAGTGTCTTCCTCAAGAGGAGGTCAAATACAGAGATGATGTATATCAACTAATTAAAGCAACAGGATGAAAGAGTGTGGTTGAAACAGCTGAGTAATTTAAGCATGGAATAAATAGAAAATAACACATTTAGCATAATTGAATAATGGCTTTCCCACAGGTGACACAAGGTGGAAAAGCATGGTCAAGTCTTTATTCAGCTGCGATTATGCTTCCAAACAGCAGCTTGTTAAATAAAATAGTAATAAAATGCCAATTCTTTCTTATAGCTGTATATTTCAAAAATATTTCAGTCCTACTTGTGTCAGACACCAGTCTCATCCTAGTCCTCCCTTGCTTAGAGGTTGCCAAAGATTCCCTTTTTGTTAATGTTTCCTGTTGCAACAGAATGACTCAGAACGAGTTTTAATTATGGCTGTAGCCCGAATGATCCTGCAGAGCTCATCATTAGGTCCTGGGAGAAGCTAATGGCTTATCTGTTCTGTATAATTGTTCAAATTTTCTTTTCCATCGGTTTTCCATCAGCGATATCTCATTTGCTTGAATTGTATGCTAGTGAGTCAACTACTCAGCCCAGGACTTTAGAAATTAAAAAATACACTCCGGAAACTAAATTTAAAAAAAAAAAAACCATTTTGAAGTTATTTTCTTAGCGCATGAACATGGTGAGAGTTTTGAAATACTGTATCCTCATGGAGCTGCACTGGTTAGCAGTATCTGATATGTTTTTGTAACTAATGTTAGTCTCATTCAATGACACAAGTGATTAAGCAATTTGTGCCTCTGACATAGTAACAGAAAACTTATTTCTCAACAGCTTTGCCACTGGTAGTAAGTAATAATTTTAATATATTTGTTCAACAGCATGGTTAACACCCAGTTTGTTAAAGTCACAAATCCCTTTTAAGGATGCACAAATAGAAGTCTTTCTGCTGAAAGCAAATTTTTCTTTCACAGCTCCTTGAAGCATGAGTGGTGATTTTGTCAGTAGCACAGGTTTGTTGGCAGCAATGGCAACGCCTGGGCATTTTGACACCTGTCATTGCAACTCCCTAAATTGTGTGGCAGTTTGGTTCCTGGGGAAAAGGGAGGGTCCAGGTGCTCATGGAAAAGAGAACTAAATGACTTTCATGAAGAAAAACCGTTTGGGAACAATTCATAACCTCA
The DNA here is from genome assembly GCA_013396995.1 of Dicaeum eximium. NCBI lineage: Eukaryota > Metazoa > Chordata > Aves > Passeriformes > Dicaeidae > Dicaeum > Dicaeum eximium. The sequence goes on from VWZP01010273.1 coordinate 2,220,357, forward strand.
ACAAGCAAACAAGTGACACGTAAAAGTAGGTTTGATGCACTGTTGGACAATCCCCTGGAGCTCTGCTGTCATTTGTGTGTGGATGGAGACTGTGATTGCTGTGACAGAAGAAATAGTTATTATGGAGGAGAATAAATTGCATTTCTAGTGCACCTGTCCCCTGCAAGAAAAACCCAACACACCCCTAAAGACACGTCTCAACTTCTACCTCCGTGCAGAAAAATCTGGGAGACGTGACTCCCCCCTGGATAGCAGGGCACTCTCAGCTGAAATCTGAGTTCTCCTCTGCCTGGAATTGCTGTGTCAAATGAGTCTCTTCAGAAAACACATCCCTTGTGGCTAATTGATCACTGGGGTGAAAAGGAGATCACAGAACCTAAACTGATCTGGGAAAATCAAAAGAGACACACAGGGGAGTTTCTGAGCCTGCACTTGCAGGCCATGGAGAGGTTTTGGCACACCTGGGGTTCAGTGGGCTCACAGTCCTCTAGACACACACAGCAGCACATCTCTCCCTTACCTTCTCCTCTGCCTGAGGACTCAGAAAGGAGAGTCTTTAAAGGTCTCTCACCTGTTCTGCCCACAACAGGTATAATTTTGCTGGGGACTTTTTGGGAATTAATCTTTTGTATCTCTCTTCCCTGCTACCCCAATTAAATGCCTATAAGAGAGCTTTTCTTCTCCTACTTCATTTCAGCTTCAAGATAAAACTGATTCCCAACGTGTGGTTTTATTCTTAAAAGTTATGTTGAGTAGATCCCATTGAAACTAGTATTGGCTGAAACTTCTCAACTGCTGTAGGTCCAGAAAAATCTCATGCATTCAGGTATGTTACAAGGTTCTCCATGCTGTGCTAGGACTACTTTCATTTCAGAGCACTATTGTGGCTTTGGTTCCATTGACTCTCAATCCTCATCTACTGACAATACTGGTGTGTATTGCCATTTTGGGGTATTTGCCCCCCAGATCTTAATAGATTTTTCTTCTTTAAAACTATTGATTGAGATGATTTACCCACTACAGCTATTTCTATTCCTTCATGGGAGTGCTAACATCAACACAGAGCTCCTCTTGCCTTTCTGTATGTCTGCCTGCCCAAGAAGATCCTGCAAGTGTACCAGCAGCTTTCTCATAGACAAGCCTGAGAGTGAAAGAGCAGTGACCTCAGCACTGGCAGGGAATTAAGCCTATAATCTAATGGGGTTTCTTTTTCCATTTCTAAATAATGGGATTCTATTAGACCAAAGTGTAGTTGTGCCATAATGATAATTTATTGTATAGCATATCTGAATTTTGCCTTTTATAAATCATAGAGAATTACAATACAGAGTTGTATAATTGAATCTTCTCTTGTATCATTAATATTTTTCATTGGTTAGAGAAACCCCTTTTTGTTCAGAATTCACATATGACTGGGTTTAGAATTTACAGGGGGTTTAATATGCCTATTTTTATGTGTTTAAATATTTTCCTTTTTATTCCTTTTAAATGTTTTGTAAGAATTCTTTAAAAGCATTTTAGACTTATGAGGTTTTGTACATATCATTCTGGACAATTTTAAAGCCAAATGTAGCCATAAGTTTGTGTGTATATATCCTAAAATCTCAACAACAACAAAATGTCATGATCTTTGAAAGGAAATAATTGAGGTTAATTGATTCCCACATTGACATTTAAATGTATTAGTGGTATACACCAGTGAAAACATTGATCAGTGAAAGTAATCAGCAATAATAGAAAAAAATTAATCACTTTTGAAGATTTATTTAACTTCAGTTGTGGAATGTACTGTGGCCAGGACTGAAGTTGACCCTGTGAATGTAACAGAGACTATTACCAAACAAGAAGACAAAGATGTAAATGAGGGAAAGCTGGGCACACTTTAACTTGCTATTAGAACATTGAAATAAGGAATAGTGTACAGCCTGAGACTTGTGATCTACTGTTCATAAATCCATTTCTAGATTTGAACAGCAACAGTTGATTTAGAAGAGCACACAAGAAATTTTTTTTGTGAAAATTTTTTTCTTAAAGGACTTGCCTTCAATAAGTGGAGATTGGCTTCCACCCTGAAATGGGTGTCTTTATGTCAGAAATCTTTCAGAATACTCTATTAACTGAAGCTGTACCACCCAGATATTCTTACTTAAGAGCTCAGATTTTTTCAGAATTAAGTTAAAATCATCACATCAACCCAGTCTTGTAGCAATGAGTCTCAGTTTGACTATCTAGTGACTGGTACTATCCCCTTTTTCTGGTTCTAAGCTAAGCTAAGTCAGGAATCAAACAATCACACTGTTATGTGTTATGTTACTTTTTTTTCTCCTAACCAGCTTAGGAAGGAAGTCAAGTGATGCCATCACTGAAAGGTAAGATTAAATCAGTAATCATCTGAAGGGCCTGGTCTAATTTCTCCGGTGTTTTAGTGTTCATACTTAGTATTATACAGTACAGCACTGAATAATACAAATTATTAATTCAAATAACTACACTTCTCTTGAGTGATATGTGCCCTTGATCCTTCTTACCACTTTCCTGTGAATGGCACCAGGTTTGACAGTCAGTGACTCAGGCCAGAAACACTTTAGGACTGCTACATTCCCAGTGGGAATTGATTGTGAAGGGAGTGAAGGACTTAGACGTCCATCTAGAGCATCGTCTTTTCCTGCAGCAGGACAAAACCACCCACACCATGTTTATCTAACTTTTTGTCTCCATAGAGACCGTCCTAGTGATAATTAGATTTGGATGTTTAAAGCATCACTGCTCTAAGACAGGCTGTCACATAATGCATTATAAGTGCATGCAGTAGCAGCAGATAGAGTTTTAACTACCTCTTCTTCCAGATGTATGGAGATTTTTTTATTAAAAATGAAGAGACACACAGTTTTTAAATAAAGTGTATAACTTTGTCATTAAAATTACTTCCTCAGATATTTGCATGCTAGTTGTGGCAGCATTTTTTTTTTGCAATGTTATCTATGGAGATTCCTGAACTGCTTATTTTCAAAGTGCACACCTTTTGGTAACTTTTTAAAGATAATACAGCACAAATATTTTGGTAGCTCTTTCTAGAAACAGTTGGATATTGTGAAATAAATAGGGCCAAGAGTTTCTGAGTTCTCCTGGCAACACTGTTCTGAGATTCTTTCAAACTGTAACATCAGACTCTTTAAGTTGAAAAAAAAGTAGGAATAACCTGCAGCTCATGACAGCCTGTGGAGTGTATCTGTGTAATTGTACATTGCATTGAACTCCACTAACACAGTTATGATAAACCTTAATGAAAATTTATGCCTTGTCACTCCCAATCTGCAAAGCTGAGGCAAGCACACAAGGACTCACTGAAGCTCTATTCTGTTCTTGGTTCTTTGGAAGAGAGCCCTACAAGCCCAGGAAACCACAGTGGTGGAAAGCTGCACACAGAGCACCATAGAAGGACAGAGGCCATTGCTGAGCCCAACCCAGCCTGTGCATGGTTGCTCACAAAGAATTATTCCTGGCTCCTCTTGGAAATGAGCCCCAGAATGTGAGTGCTGGGTGCCACAGCTGGCTGGAGGTAGCTCAGCTTCATCTCCCTTGTCATCAGGAGAAGAGGCAGTGAGCTGGAAAGGTGTAGACAGCTGGAGCTGCATGAACCTCCTGCTCCCTGGCATGGCTCAAGGTGAACAAACCCCCACCCTTTGCTCTTCAAACCATAGGTGGGTTTTTAACAGCCCTGAAAGCACAGGTGTTTGTGGCTATGTCCTTGGGCAGGGACTGCTGCAGGCACTCTCTCAGGAGGTTTCAAGAAGTGAATTAACTTTCAAAGGCATGGAGTATCCAAGCTCCATCTGGGTGCTCTGAGCAATGCATGCCTCTGAAAGGAGCAACCCAAACTTTCCTCAATACCATGTCCATGCCAGGTGACCAGTGCTCTTAGCCACAGGTTTCACAATCTCCACCTTTTTTTCTGTGATGAATAACCACAGAAATTCATAAAATGTGTGCTTTGTTCCCTGCATAGGCCTTCCTCTTAGGGGAAATTAATAGATTGATTCTATTTCTGTAAACATCTTTCCATGGAACAATACTGAAGTGAGTGCTCCTGAAGACCCCCTCTGTGTGTTAAGCCTGATGATAAGCCTTAGGTTTCAGGCTGCTGGAAAGGCAGAGTTTTGCTCACTTGTACTTCCCAAGACCGATTAAACTTTTATCTAATACTGTTGATAGACTTAAAATGTAATTTAAACACTCTTTGAAGCAGCAAGAGATGTCACTGGCATTCCCTTACTACCTCTCTTTCAGAAAGAAATGGGAATAAGTAGGCCTTAGCCTGCCATACTAGTATGAAATAATACTTCTTTTTAAGTGAAAATATTTTTATTTCCTGCTGATATGATAGTCATGACAAGGATCAGCCCAAAAGAGTATTTCCTCTCTCCAGAGGAAATTTCCATCCTAAAATGTGAAAGCATGAGCTTTATTTTCATGAGCTGTTTCTGGGTGAACTTCCCACAAATCAAGAAATATGTTTACCTCTCAAATAATTCCTTGGCCTACATGATGAGCTGTTGTGTGAAGCACAAGGGACAAAGGTGTTTTTCTAAGATGCAACCAGATTTTAGTGGCACCTGGGATGAAGCCACCAGTTTATTTCATAGCAGTTGTTGGGTGATAGCTTGTAAAAGAACAAATTAAATTGGTGGCAGCATTGGAAAGCTTCATCTCCCATTGACATATAGCCCTCATAGTGCTGATCTGCTTTACTGATGATGAGGGTAATCTATACATTAAGGTCTTTTGACTCTTAATGACTCATGCTAAATGTGCACCCAAGAGTCACTGACAGGTACTAATTTCATAGATGTCTAGGAATTAACAGTGAGTTTTGTGTCCCATTCCCCCTCTTTACAGTGGGGGTGCTTTCCATGTAAAGAAACCCCAGATTTTGACTTTAGAAAGAGCTCATGCATCTGACCACAGCAGTGAGCTGACAGCTTTGACTAGAGTCAGACTCATTCAGGGGATTCCTGCCAGGTGCAGTTCAACAGTGTCCAAAAAAAAAAAAAAAGTAGGACGAAAAGAGTATTTAAAAATATATTTGGATGGACCACAGGCACTTTTCATGATGTCTCCTTTTCCTGTTGGTTGGTAATAGTTTAAAAACTCTATTAAATAAGTGCAAATATATAAAGATTAAACAATTTAGATATGCTTACTTATCATTCAAAGGGATTGTTTTTACCAATTGTAGTTTTCCTGTATGCTGGCTTCATATTCCTTAGTAGCAAGATTAATGTTTGCATTGTCATGCATCCATCAAAGAGATTCACACTGCAATCAGGAATTAATTTTTCTGTTCAAGTATTGGAGAGAAGGAAGTGAAAGTGTGTGCAAGAGCCAAATTCAACATTAGACCTGAATTCTAATTTTTGATATTTAGAATAGCAAATAATGAAACACTCAAATTGTTCCAAACACACAATGTGAATTTACCTCCAAACTCTTCAAAATGCAATATGTTCATATTGAATTTGAGTTGGATTGTATAATGAATTATTTATTTGAACAATGTGAGGGGGTAAACCCAAGGAAAATAAAACCCTGTGCATTCATTTCTTTACTGGAGCATCTTTTGGCTTCTTAGGTCCTTTTGTCCAGACTTCCTTGCCTTGTGAGCCCCAGAGCACCTCTTAGTGTTAAGGACCATCTTGCCTGTTCAGCTCTCACTGGTACCACTGGTTAAGCAACCTCTTGGCATCCTCTTCCTGCCTGGGCTCCTGCTGGTGCCCCATGGCCTTCCTCTAGCAGCAATCCTTGGGTCATTTATTTAACTGATACTCCTTTTCAAGCTCCTGCCTTTTCAGACAGGCAGGAGAAGTAAACTTTGTATATTTTCAAACCATCCATTTCTACCTAACTGAGCAATCACGAAGGTTGATGAATTAACCATTCCCACTGGTCTGACACAGGCCCACTGGTCCCTAGGAATGAGGAGTGCTGTATGCCTCAGGCCTCCCAAGGTTCCCCTTGCTGTGGGGGTGACCAGGATATGGAAAGCAGTGGCTTGGGAAAGGATTTATGGGTCAGTGACAGAACAGAAGTCTCCAAAAAGGACTAATGATAGGTTGAGATATGTAAGTGGAAAATTGTGATCAGAAATACAGAGGTGATCTCAGCTCTGTATGAACGATTACTCAGAGACACTGCACTGTTTGGTACTATCCTTGTATCCCTTCTGCAAGGCATCTTCAGAAAGAGGAGAGAGTGGTTCCACATCTGTAAAACTTGTAGAAGGTTGAGCATTAGGATTGTGGGAAACTTAAAGAACACGGCCTATTTAAAGTACCAGAAGAAGACAGATCAAAATGCAAACCAGTTTACAGTGTGAGAAAAGAGAGGTCTAGCAGATAGGCAGCTAGATCCACTGCAGGAAGCTGAAGCCTTTGTATTAGAAATAAAGCCCAAGTTTTAGCAGACGAAATAGGGAACTTGGTCAAAAACTAGTAGTGTGTTGTCATCCCTTGATGATTTCAAATCACAACTGCATGCCATAAAATCTAACCTCATCGTCTTCATGCAGCAAGGCCTGACCAGGAGACATATCTTTAAACCATCCTTGGCTGTTTGGTTGCTTTACTGGTAGAACAGATCTCACCCTCTCTAAAAGCTCAGGGGTTGATTCAGCCATGGTGGAGCAGATTGAGCACTGCAGCTTCTCCAGCAGGAAAACCTTTACCTGTAGATCACTATTAGCAGAACTGCTCTGCATCCACAGATGGTTAATCCCTAGAGGCAGTCCATTTACTTTTAACAAAGGTATTCTTAGGTCGTGGAATCACTTTTGGAAGAAAAAGTAAAATGGCAACATCTGCCCACATTAAAACAAAACACATATTCAAAAAATGCATTCAAGTTGTTTTCCTCCAGTAAATGCACTGCATCTTTTAATGTAGCACTTTAAACCTGATGATTCAAGTCCTTTATTAGTGAAACAGCACATGCTCCATTTGCCACATTTTTAATCGTGCTCTCCCCAGCCCCCCAGCCATGCAGATGTTGCACGCTGCAGATGACAAGGCCCTCGCAAAGTTTGCTTCTCTGCCAAACCGACAGACTTTTCCCTTTTTTTTTTTTTTTCTCCACGGACTGTGCCAGAGTCAGACAGAGTTCATCGCCCCGACGTCCTTGCAGCGACCCCGCGAGTGCCCGGCTTCAGGAGCTCCCCCGGCGGGGGCACCGGGACGAGCGGCGAGCCCGGCTCTTCTCGGGAGGGAGCCTGTCCCTGCCTGAGGCTTTTCGACGGAACGGGTCGCTGCTCGATGTGACAACGCCGGGTGTCTTCGGCTACCCCGTGCCCTGCGGGGCCCCGGCACACCGGGGCAGGGCCGGCCGGGCTACCGGGGAGCCGCCGGGCAAGGACCGCAGCCGGGCAAGGTCGGGCCGGGCCGGGCCGGGCTGAGCACTGCCCCGTCCCTCTGCCCCGTCCCTCTGCCCCGTTCCGCTGCCCCGTTCCGCTGCCGGGCGCTGAGCGCAGCCCGGTCCCGGCGTGTGAGGCCGCCGGGGGCCTCCTGGCCCGGGTGGGAGCCGAGCCCGCGGCCACGCAGTCCCCGGGGGCGGCCCCGCTCTCTGCCCTCGGTGTCGGCAAAGGGATTCAGCAGAAGTGCTGGTGTAAGGGCTGGCGAAGGCTCTCTGCGGGATGCCGCGCCCGCTGGCAAACCTGTGGTTTCGTTCTGTTTGTTTTCCTTTTAACGGATATCGCTTAATATTGTCCATCTCCGGTTTCCGAGGTAGTGACAAAAGGTCAAATCTGACACATCTTCTTCCCCCAACCAGCCTGTTTGCAAATAATTAATAAGGGCACAATTAGGCAGTAATGATGGGACGGGCAGTTATGGTCTTCCTGATGGTAACGGAGATTGATGCAACTGAGCAAATCTTCTCTCGATGACACCCTCTCGAGTTCAGGCTCTGCGACATTGGATCTCTCTCAGAAATAACCCCGAGACCTCCCCCCAAATAAAGCCCTAACAAGAAGTCAGAAGAGCACCATGACTATGTTTGCTTTTGGCTTTTATTATCAACAATCAATTAATGGTACACTCTTGGAAAACTATATGCACATGTAGAAATATTTCCCCTTTTAAATAGAAGCATTCATTTTAACCACATATAAATAAATCTGGAAACCCTGAACATAATTTATGACCATTATGCTCACAAACATATTCCAACAGGTAGGGAAAAGAAAAAAATGAGACGACATGCAACCCATAATAAAAATATATATAATTGCCTGAACCTGGTCTCTCTAAACGCAAAGGGAACCGAACCCGTGAGAACCTTATTTCTCCATAAAGACACGCCATAGAGACTACGAGAAGGGAAAACATTATTTATACGGTCAACTAGACAAGTCTGTACTGATATTAACACTATACAGTTGAGTCACAGAACACAGTTGTAGAAAGACACGGAAAAAGAGAAAGCATACCTGGCGACATTCAACTAAGAGCTATAGTTTGTGCCTTTTAAAATAAAATTAGAAAACCCTAACAGAGATGCCTAAAAATTGCGTAGACCGTGTAATAATAATTAATAATAATTAATTAATAATAAATACAGGCCGCCCTCCGTGAGGAGCGCGGGCCCTGCAGGGGCCGGATCCGCGGTACAGGAAGCGGCAGCGGCCGCCGGGTCAGAGCCGAACCTGGCGGGGCGCCGGCGGCGGCAACGGAGAGACCCAACAGAGGGACAGTGACACCGGACGGTGGAGGACGGACCACGCCCGGGCGCGGGGCCGGGGTCGGCGGGAGGGTGGCGGGGG
>VWZP01010273.1:2233726-2286226 GCA_013396995.1 Dicaeum eximium
AAAAAAAAAGAAAAAAAAGACAAGAAATCCGAGTGCGTTTCCTCTGGGGAGCACCTTTTGTGCGGCATTTCTTTCCCCGCAGCAGCACCGCGCTGTGTCCCGCGCCCGGGCCCGCTCGGTATCGGACCCCGCGCCACCAGTGGCGCTGCCCAGCCCGGCACCTGTCCTGTCCCCGCACTTGTCACCCCGGCTGCCCCGCTGTCCCCGCCGTGGCCGGCTCCGCACTGCCGCGGGGGCTGGTTTGCCTCACCCCTCGCCCCTCCCGTCCCCTTTCAGCCGGGGTTTCACCCGCTCCCCCTCCGAGGGATTTGGGCTCCAGTTGTTCTTTCTACACGCGAGTGGTTCTGCCTAAAAAGTTGCAGCAAATGGGTAATTTGATTATTCCCTCTATAGGCCAACTGCCTCAGCGGCCTTCCCCCACGCGTCTGGCTGGGGGCAGAGAAACCATCTCCAAGGAATAATCAAATCAAGGCGAAGTGTGGAAAAACCCCTTCTGATTTCCAGGCGACACAAATAGAATTAGAGCCTCCCGTTTGTTTCACCCCCTCTTTTCTTTCCCCCCTTCCAGAAGAGCCCTTTTGTCTCGATCGTGAACTCTGGCCCAGCCGGGCAGCGCGGGATGCGCGGGATGCGCGGGGTGATCGGGATCCGCGGGATGCGCGGCGGCTGGAGGCGCGACGGGGTCGGGTGGCGGAGAAAAACACGCCAAGTATTTAAAAGCCACTTTTCTTTCCTCTCCTTGAGCACTGAGAGGGGCCCGGTCCGCTCCCCTCGGGCTGCGGGAGGAATGCTCGGAGGCAGCGGAACAAAACAGGGAACAGCGCGCCTTTGTACGGCCGCCGCCGACCATGGGAAAGCGCCTCCCGGGCCCGGCTCCGACCGTGCCGCGACCATCCCACCCGCCGGAATAAAATGTTAAATACGGACGAGGGTTTCTTTGGCATTGCTTTATTCGGAGGGAGCGGCCAGAGCATCCCACCGCGCTGCGGCCGAACCCTGGGGCGCGGGCCTCCGCAGGACGGGGCGCGCAGCCCAGCGCGGCCGCGGAGCCCGGCCCTTCCCCGCCCCTGCCGCCGCAGCGGTGCGGAGCCGTGCCGGGTGACAGGGCCGGGGACAGGTGTTGGCTGTCCCCACTCGACAGAGGGACAGTGCGGCGACACGTTCCTGTTCCCGGGGCGTCTCGGGGCTACCTCCCACTCCCGGGAAAAAAAAAAAAATCCCACTTTTTGTTGTCCCTGCTGCCCCGCTGGCGATGGCTGCTCCGGCTGCGCTCGGCCGCCCTGAGCGGGAGCAGGGGGCACCGGCGCTGCCTGCCCGGCGAGCCCTCCCTCTCCTCGCTAGCTCAGAGTGCCAGCGACCGGATGCCTTTTGGCTGGTGTCCTGCTGCCTAACCAGCTGGGATGGGGGGATTCGCAATAGTAATGATGATGGTGAGGAAGAAGTGAAGAAGGAATAATAATAATAATAACAATAATAATGGCAACAACAAGGACAACAACAGTAATAACAGTAATCCTTTCCTACGGCTCCGTCCCTCTCCCGGCCGAGACCCGTGGCGTTCGGGAGGCGGCCAGCAGAGGGATCTGCGCTTTGCTTTTCCGCTCGTCCCGGCGGCCGCGGAGGCGGCAACATCTGCTGGGCTGGAGGAGACAGAGCGACTGAGCAGACGCACAGATGTAAAAGTGACATCTGCTTGTGACAAAGGAGTGGGAATTAGATTAGGCGGGGAGGCCTTTCTGCGATTAGGGAAAAAAAAAAAAAATAAAGAGAAAAAGAGAAAAGGAAAATACTAGCTGCAGATTGTGTAAGCAGGGGAAGAGGATGTGAAAGACAGAAATGCTCGTTGGGCAGCTGCTAGGACATTCGGGGCAGCACAAGGGTCCTGGGAGCTGAAATAGCCCTAAGAGAAGGCTTTGCTTTTCCCTCCAGAAGCAGAGATGTGGCCGGGTCAAAGCTTTCTGTCATTATGAGCAAAGGACAGCAAGCAGCGGAGTCCTGCAGAGACTCAGACACCAGCAGATTGTCACAAAAACTGTAAAGCCCTACAGGGAGACCCAGATCTGGACACTTCTTTTCTTTGTTCCATGATGGAATAAATACAGGGAGGTTCGTATACACAAAAGTAAGGATACAGGAGGCCTTGCCTTTGCTTGCCTTATGAACTGTCCAATTTTTGTTCCATTAATTAAAAAAAAAAGCAAACAAAAAACACAACTCACAACCACAAGTTTAAGTCTGGTATTGTTTGGTAAAGCAGAAGCACTGTTTTGTTGTGCTTGTCCAACCCCCTGCACCCAGCTGAGAGTTCACCTGCACCAGCATGGTTAGCGAGAAGGAAAACACCTCCCACATTTCAAATTATACAGTCTGTTTTGCAGGCAATGCTTTTCCCAGTTACATGAACACTGACATTGAAAATCACTGAACATCATGCCTTTTTTTTTTAAAGCCCTAGCACTTTTATCTCTAGGGATACTTGATGCTCTTGCAGAGCAAGATACAGAAGAAATAGTAGGACTGAATTGTATTTCAAATGGTAGAAGAAATGTACTGTATTGCAAAACCAGCAAGATACAGAGTGTAATGTGCTGTGCACTGGGGTAGATTTAGTGATGCCTCTTATAGTGCCTTGCCTCTAAGCTTGATGAAGTTGGTCAAACCCCACAGAACCTTTTAAAGACTAGACTGTGATTTCAGCAGGGTGCAGAACAGGTTCACAACATTGAACAGCTTGCAGGACTGCAGCTTGCCTGTGCAAGCTGATCTTTGTAACCAAGGTAGGGAGTGTGTGTGTGACACCTTTGTCAGTAATGGGGCTGAGGAACAAGAGGATTGGATCATAGAAATTGAGAGGCCTCTGACAAAAAGCAGAGTAGGATGGGGGAGAGATAGTGCAATGAAAATAGCTTAAAAGATAATTAGGGAAACCCTGTTGATAAAAAAAGGAAATTACTTTATGTGCTTATTATGGAAAAAAAAGACCAGTCCATCTGTCTCCTTGCAAATACAGAAGCACAGCAAAACACATTGATGACTCACACATAAGAATCTGTGTCATATACAATTGCAGGTATACATTTGTGTTGTTTAATGAAAAACATATCTGTGAGTTCAAAGAAGTAATGGGTTTTGTATTAGCTGTTATTTGGTACCATAGTATTTACATCATAATTTGATTGTCTGGATACAAACTCCAGCTCTCTGATGGCCTTGAAACTACTGGTAGCAGAGAAGATTTGTCAAAGCGGAGGGTCCTTATGTTTGTGCACTGCTTCTTCTTTTCTTTCTCTAGGCAATCACCACTGGCCACCATCAGACCTATGGCCTGACCCAATTACAGCAATTTTATGTATCTATGCCTGTTTCTGTCAATGAATCCAGTGAGGTTGAAGGAGACAGTAAAAAAGATGGAAAGGTATGTTCTTCCCACAGTGAAGGATAACGATGTCTAAGTCAAGAGGTCATTGGAAAGTTTAAAAGGCCTCTCTTCTCAGAATAAGAAGCCAGTGACAGGGAGGCAGGGTTAGACAATCCTGAATTCCTGCCTGTAGGGATGCACTGTGCCTTCAGGCAAGGTACTTCCAGCTCCCACACAAGGGAATGGGTTAGCAGAAGGAAATAGTGTTAAGCTGTTTAATCAAAGGTCTCCGTGTTGGCTAACTGGAGGATACAGCAGCTCCCACATATAACTGAAACGTGCCCTGTTGGGCTGTCAGGAGCAGCAGGTCACAGCAATGCTGCAGGCCTTAGAGAATAATGGTAATTAGCCTTAAATGATGAGCAAGAAACAAGTCAAACGGGCTGGGACATTTTTTCCTTCATGATTCAAATAGGGAGAGTTTGCTCAGGCTAAAAGTCAGAGCTCTATTCCCACTAACAATCCCTGGGTACCTATCAGCTGCTCTTACTGGGGCCACAGCTGGATCAGTGCTCTTGGCTGGGGTGTCACCACTGTGGATCCAGCCCTGACTGCATCCCCCTGTGGCTATTCTGCTTATTTTGATTGTATCAGCTATATTATTTCTGTAATACAGCTTATCAAAGCTTGGCGACATTTGCTCTGCTTGGTTTTTTTTTCCAAGTGGGATTCCAGTTTGAAAATTATTCCTGATGGATGGTCCCAGGCTTCTACATAAAAGTGATATAATATTGGCAGCTGGTCATTTTTACCCTCACAGTAAAAAATATTTAAATAAATCAATTAATTAATCAACCAATCAAATTATTAGTAGTTAGCCCCAAGTGCTAACATGGAAAGTGTACCTATGCCTTCTGCTAATCAACAGGCTTTTCATTTTATTGTAAGAAAAATGAGTTCACAGCCTCCTTCATTGAAACTCAAGTTATATAAGGTCCATTTTTTGCTAAGGGATGAAAAGAAGGGTGTTGAGGGGGCATTCATATCCTCAGTGGTCAAACACAGACTCTCTCTAAAAGAATGTCAGAAAAGGGGGGAAAAAATACCTGACAAGTACTGCTGAAGAGAGAAGGCAATATAGATGTTTTCCTCTGTTGGAGACAAGTGGAGGCAAAGCAGAACTCTCATGAAAAGCAGCTGTAAGATGTAAACTATGTCCTTTTTTTTAATGCTGACCACATATCTTCCATAAGCTATTATGTTTGATGAGAAGGGGTACTAAATGATGGGTAAATTATATGTTTACATTCACAGACAAAATGAATGGGTAATAATTTGTGATGAGAACAAAACTGCAGTTTTTACCAAAACTTTTTATGCAATCCCTGCTTGAATCTCTCTTGGATAATGTGGGTTTATGTGTGTACTCTGGGACCTTGTGTTGTGCCATTAACTACAATAATTGACTATATCCAGACAGGTGCTGAAAGGATTGGCACTGGGTCAGTTCTTAAAAGTTCATTTACAGTCTGTAAGAATATTTTTTCTAGTGCATTTATAGACATTGTTTTAGTTAATATTCAGGTAAATAGAACATTAATTGAGTTTTCAGGTTCTGTAATTGTATACTGAAACATGCTGATCTCCTCAAAAGTAGATAAAGTGATGTGTGAAAATAAGCAGATAGTAGGACATACACGAATATGTATTGTGTTTATACACAGTGTATTTAGAGAACTAAACAGGAGATAACTGGGCTCTAACAAACTCACAATGTAATTTAAACTACTGTGGATCAGCCATTAGAATTTGTCTCCTATTAGGTGGGCTCTGGAGCCCTGATTAAGTTTTTACCTAATAACTGAGGGTCTGGGGGGAGGGGGGGGGCAGAAATGTTCCTTCTATGCAATGTAAACTCATTGGATTTAGTTTTGCTTTTATTACTTCTGATATTCCAGGTTTGGTTTAGAAAGCCAGTGGGGCTGAAAGGAAGTTTTGAAGCCAGATGAACCTGAAGTTCTTGGGGGTTTGTCTTCCTGCAACGTGGACTTGATCTGAAAGTATGGAGGAAAATGATGCCTGGAATTGAAGGTGAATGTTACGACCCAAGAAGGGTCACAGCTCTGCCATACACAACAAAAGGCAGGGGAGGCCTCATCAGTAACCCTGCAATCCAGAAGCAGCAATGGTTCTAGCTGCATTTTGAGGTTGTAAACCATTTTCAGGTCTTGGCAGGTGATGAGAAAGAAGCACGTCTCACCTGAGACAAATGACAATCTCTGTCTGTTCCTTAGGTCCTTTGGCTTCTGTGAGGAAAATGGGATAGCTCATTTTGGGACGAATCTGTGATAAATCCATTTTTTGCTAGTTTTTATTCAGATCCTGTAGATAGGTGACATAAAGCAATTGCATTCTATGTGCAGATTTCTGTGATAGTAAAGTGACTGAAAATCATCAGCACATAGCACTGTTCCCAGACATGCAGCATTCTCCCCTACAGATTTTCCACACCATTAAAATCCAAGCATGCTCCAGGTAAATCCATGGAGATGTTGCATTGTCTTTAGAGCAGACTCTGTTGGCTCTGTGGGCATCTGTGTGTGTACAGGTGGGGAAAGGAATTTCTGTCTGGATATCTGCAGAAAAGGTGGGTATTCTTCAAGACCCCTTTCCAACTCACACTATTCTATGATTATCCTTGATCCTGGGTAAATTTCAAGTTGGCAACCACCAGGAGAAACAAAAAAAAATGGTATCAGCTGAAACTCTTGGCTAATGCTGAAAACAGGGATTTAGTGGGAAGAAGTGCCCTAGCAGTGCTGAGATGATTGAAGGCTGCTTGAGTATCATTCAGTCTGCCTATCTAGTGGGAGAGAAGAAATCATATGGGGGTGGGACCCATATGATTTTGGCATCTGTATGCAAAAATCATCAGAACAAAAAACTGTTCCACAGTAACATTGTTTACATAATTCAGTGAGGTTCAGTGGAAGGCTGTTATTCCAGTAGTATTTATGTCAGGTCCTGTACAACCTACAAGTGAGGATGAGAATGAGATTTTGAGGGACTCTTGCTCCTAAATGGCATAACTGCTTTTGCTACCCATACTTTGTGCTTAGGGTACTGAATACGGCTCCAGGCAAAAAAATGTATCAGAAAGACACCCTATATCAAAGAGGTAAATGAAAGAGATTTGGGAAAGAAGTAAGAACATAAATCTTAGTCTACCAGTAAAATCTAATTCAAATTTTGGAACAAAGTGATCTGCATTTTTACCAATAGTTTTTCACACGGAACAGATGAATCCACTTTTACTGGTTGAAATAGTTGGATATTGGTATGTATGTATTTCACTCAGAAAATCCCACATGTCAACAGATCACAGAAAAGTCATATTAGTATTGATGTGAAATCAAATGGTCATGCTTGGATCAATACCTTATAATAGTATTACGATGTTTTGGGAATACGAAATGCAAATTAGCAGTGATTGAAATGGCATTTTCATCTTATATTTTAAATGATGTGTATTCTGCATTTTGCACATCATTACATCATAGGTACACTCCCCCACATACCTACAAAGGCTTTGAATGTATACCTAATAGTATATCATGATGTATGAATTTTGCCATTGGGCAGCCGTGATTTGCCTGTAAGACTGTGAAAACTGTAGAGAAAATGATGAGGCCAAGAGGAATTTTCTTGAAGAAGGCCTTGTTAGCTACTGAATGAAGTTCTTTGTATTTGAACCAATGAGAAATTTTTGCAATTATTATGAGATGAGCAAAATTTTTTGTTCCTCTTCATTTTATATAATATGCATCTTTTATATTTCACTGAGATACAAGACATATCTCTCATAATTACTTCTCTATTTATGCCAACCCAAAAAGTCATTCAGTCATGATGATAAATTGTCTTTTAAATTAATAACTATTTGCAAATTTGACACTTTCCTTTTAATTTGTTATTCTAATTTAAGATTGCTATTTAATACAGAATCATGTGACATTGTGCATTAAAGTATTTTTACTCAGATTTGTCCTTTGGTCTTAATCATTGCAGAATATTTTACAATCAAGATAACTGTTTCATATTTGAATGAGATATTACCTGTGTATTTCATATTATTTGGTATGCTGAGCTTTTGCACTAGCTCCATTTACACTGGACACAAAGTTGCTTTGTATTTCTTCTACACAGTAAGATCACTGACAATTTGAAAGAAATATCTTCCATTGCTACATATCCCATCTTTTTCAGTGCTCTAGCAGGATGACAGAAGAAGGTGCAAGAAGATTCTTCAGTGGTGTTTGGAAGCAAGGTACTCAACAAGGAGAATATGCACCTTTAGCTGTCAAGAGCTATGTTGCTGGTGAAATGAGAGAAGAGACAGCAAAAGTAATTTTGAAGAAAAAGTTAAGGCAGAACAAAAAGTATGCAGCAGAGAGCTGTGTGCTCAGACATCTCTTGGAAATCATGTATGCAGTGGAAAAGAAATAAGGAGGCAGCAGAGGGCAGAAGAACAAGTTGCTGAAGGGATGAAAACCAGTGAAAGACATTATGAGGACACCAATTCAAAATTGGTCTGAGGAGGAAGTATTAGTGGAAAAATAAATTCTCTCTCATATAAGAGCTTAGAACTCAAATGCTTCCTTCACCCTATAGATAGTGAAGAAGCTGGGAGATTTGCCCTAGGAAAAGGATGTTGTGCTGAAATTCAGGGTGAAGAAGTCCATACATCTCATGGCATGAACTCTAGATGGATTTCTTCTTTCCACTATAGAAACAGCTAAAATTTGATAAATGCAATTTGGGTGTATACATGTGATGCCTGTCTCAGGTGCACATTTAAGGCATGTTCCTGCATTGACAGAACACGATCTGTACCTTTTAAAGATCCCTAACATCTCTCTGGGTTGTTGCTTACACCTCCCAGTTCTGTCAGGGATGAATCAGAGCCTCACAAAACCCACCTTTCCCAGACACCACCAGGAAAAGTGATGTCATCCTCTGCCATTCTCCTGCTCCGTGCAACTGCTGTAGTGTGCTGTACCTGGCCATTGTATAGCCCACAAATGGGCATTTTATTTCTTTTCATGCTTCTGCTTAACCGAAGGCTTCTGTGCACAACTGAGAATTGTGTTTGAAAGTGTAAAGCTACATGTAAAAGGTTCTTTTATGTTTTCTATAAAAGCTGTTCCACAAGAGTAAGTTGCACTGTATTGCTTTTGCATCTTATCAGCTGCTTCTGACTTG
Organism: Dicaeum eximium; assembly: GCA_013396995.1. Taxonomy (NCBI): domain Eukaryota; kingdom Metazoa; phylum Chordata; class Aves; order Passeriformes; family Dicaeidae; genus Dicaeum; species Dicaeum eximium. The sequence goes on from VWZP01010273.1 coordinate 2,242,347, forward strand.
ATCTTATGATAATACATTTTGTATGTAAATAACTGTACATAAAAGCCTCAGAAAATCAACAGCTAAATATTTTAATATTTTTGCTTGTTTAAAATGAAGCAAAATATTTAAGAAAGATAATGTACCTTTGGCTGGAACCTACTTTATAAAGCAGGATAAAAATTACTTCTTTTCTTTGTAAGGCTCAAGTGACTTTTTAAAGTCTAGAGTTAACCACCTGAAACACTTTGCTTTCCAAAATGGAGGTTTTTTCTCCTAGATTTAAAAGAAACCCAAACATACAAATATTTAAAACTAGTTTTTCTAGTAAGGAGTAATTTATATTTATAAATTTATATTTCTGGTTTCAAACAAACATGGATTTGAATATGTTTATGTCTAATAGGCAGCCAAGTATCACTAAGCTCTGATCAAACCTTAGGGTTTAAAATTCATTTTTGAATGGAGGAGAAAACTGCTAAGCTAGATGCTGCTGGAGAAGGGCCATGATTTCTTGGATGCATCAATATACCCTTTGGCAAAAAGCACCCAAAGTTAATAAATTTAATTTGTGTTTCTCCAGAAAAGGCACAACCTATCTAAGCCTCCATTTACTTTCATTGCCTTCCATATAATACGCTCTTGCTACTTTGCACACCCTCAGATTTAAAGACATGTGAGAGAAAACCTTTTGAAATCTCAGCACTGGAAGTTAGGCTCTCTCAGACATGCCCTGGTGTCTGGTGAGGAGGCAGGTGCAGTTTAGAGACAGATCAAGAGGAAGGCACGACTGCACTTTATCCTATGGCCCAAGTGGAACCCTGTTGGTTTGGGTGTTTCTAATCTCAGCTGGGCAGTCTCTGTCCCCAAGGTACAGCGTGGTTTTGTCCCCAGTTTTGCAGACCTTGCATACAGGCTTCTACAGGAATTGCATGGATGGGATCTCTACAGTGGGGTGCCTTTCCCCAGTGACACAATTTCCCTTTCTATTACATTGCTATAAGCCAAACAAATGTAATGAATTCTCAAGGGTGATGATACAGACAAGATTTCACCCTTGCTGACAACTGCTGGAAAGCTGTGACTCGTTTCTTCTTTGCCCATGAGCTATGAAATGGCTATTTCCATAATATCATTGCACTAACTGTTCCTCCTCTAAGTTACTACAATGACAATGAATCCCTATAACCCAGGGAAGGCCAGTAATGAAGAATAAATAGCTTTTTGATAGAGGGACAGACGGGGTTACTAACGGCAGCTTCGACTGTTGGAATTGGGCATCATTGATAATACTGCCTAAATTTAATTACTTCGTTTTGTGACACACAGTATCCCCCTTGTCTTAGCTTAATGGTTTTGACTTGCTGTTGTGAGAAGAATAGTTTTTGCCTGGAAAGAAAGAAAGGTGATTTTGAAGTTATAAAAGAATGTGCATTATTTTTCTGATATTTATAGCAGAATACAAATATAGGAGAACATATCGTATCTTTCTGTAATTTGAACAATTCACAACATAATCATTGTATTTCCTGAGCTTACTTGCAAAGGAGATTGCCCAACAGTTGCACTAAATATTCCAATAGCTAAGCCAGAAAAGAAGCCTATTGTTATCTATGTTCAATGATGAATATGATCATGTGTAGTTTTAAATCATGAACTCCTAACCACACTGTGAAACCATGAGAACAGAAAGCCCAGGTTAGTACATTAAAGCTATTTGACACCCAGCAGAGGAAACTAGTGTGTTCCATTTCAACCATGGAAGAAAATAATTATACCTAACAAGAAACAGAAAGTAATGTTATGAACCTAATTAATTTATGCAAAGAATTTTTATCCCAACAGACATTTTTCTTAAATATTTTTCATACTTTCATTCTAAATGGCACCACTATATGGTGTAGATAAATAATTTTTTTACTTCATTTTCTATTTTCCTTTACTAGACTGATTTCATTTTGGGAAAGATCGATGACAAATTTATCTTATGCTAGTTTTAACATCAGGATATCATCTGGAGATTAAGGTAAGAGATACATTTATGAATGGGTGGTGTCTATTTTTGTTTTCAATTCTCCCTACTTACTGTTGTTCTTATCATTATCATAGTATCTGTAAGGCTGCAGAATGTGACATTTTAAGGATATGTTTTCTAGTGGCTTTTTCAATTTCTGTTTAACTGAAATGTTTCCTACTTCATTCAACCACCCTTACAATTTACATTAGTCAACACTCCATCAATAAAACCATCAAAATGATCTACTACATTGTAGACAAAAGTTATTGTGTCAAGTTGACACTAATCAGTTAATTCCAGTAAACCTTCAGATAAACAAAAGCTTGTTGTCTATTACTGATGTGTGTGATTAGCCCCCTGTATGTCCTATAGCTATGCACATCTATAGAGATGTATCTGGCAGACACTTGGCCTGAGGGCTCTATATGTAAACCAGGACAGGATCTATAGTTAATGATGTTGACCCTGACTCCCTCAACAGAGATTGGATTCAGTCCTCATAACATCCCGACAGCTGATATGTATACTGTGCTAATAATATTATCAATTACTTATGCTACTGTGATTCCCAGTGTGTAAAGCTCATAAAAGGTTCTTTCATGTATCTTTTTTTCTCCACCCCTGCTATCCTACTGATCGCGTGCTAGTTGGGTATTTTTCATTCTGAAGCCCATTTATTTCATAACTGTAGCAAAGGTGGCGAGGATGTCACGTCCTACATTTTGGGTAACATGGTAATTATCATTTCAGTTTTCTCTTTCACATTTCCTTTATTCCAGAAAAGATGGACTAGATATATATTTACAGCTCCTGTGGCTTTAGTCTAGAAGGACTGTAAAAGCAGCTAGTGATCTAAGAGGTCTCTAAGTGGTTGTGCTCAACTAGAGAAAATTCAGAAGCCTTGCATTTGCTTAAAACCAGACCTGTGTGTCATTGCTCTCAGCTGGAGCAGTCAAAACTCAGCAATCTGAACTATGTAGGTACTTCCAAAAGCCCAGTCATAACAATGCAAGTGCTGCTGCCATCTCTGTCACTGCAGAGCTCTTCTGCCTTGCCCAGCGCGTCAGATTGGTAGTGATGGTCTGTGTCCAGTGAAGATCAGAGATTCTGGTCATTTTTAACCCTGAACAATCCCCTGGCTATGCTATAAACATTATCATGTTGCTCTTAAGATAGGCTTTGCAATAATACTAGAATTAATTTTTAAAATTTTGTTCTAGAGCAAGCAAGCTGAGTACATAAGGCTCTACACACTAATACAAATTTTGTACACTGTGTGTGCATGCACAGAAAAGCCTCCAGATTGTGCCTTCTGAGGCAGGGATCTACTCTTCTCTATGTTTGCATGGCATTAAGCACCTCTGCTGTGCTTGCACAGAGAGCAGGTAACTACAGGATGAAGGAAGGCTTTACCTTGGCACAGCCTTTCCCTGCCCTGCCCTGCCTGCACGCCCAGAGGCCGCTCTCCTGGCTCTCAGTCCCACGGGGTGCCGTGCTCTGCGCAGCGTGGAGGCTCCAGCAGGCCACTTCTTCCCTCGAGCAGCCGGGCAGCAAGGCTGAGCTGTGCTCCCATGCACTGAGCTGCTCTGGTTGAAATGATGACAGGGACCACTGTTAAAAATTAAATTCTGCCTTATTTTTTGTGCAGTTCTTGTGAGTCACATTCGCGAATAGTAGTGAGAGATTTAATGATCGCGTATTTTTTATCTTATTTCACTTCGGTCGATGCCAATTTTTTTCTGTTACTGTCGACTTAGAGCTCAAAGTAATTTAGTAATTGATTCTAAGCACAGCAGTTCACCAATGGCAGCCCTCTGTTCAGGGGAATATCTTTGCTAATTTTATCCATCAGAATGAGATTACCATGCTAATCTCTCCCAGCCCTGGTACCTTGGTCTGTTGGGACATACTGATGCAAATGATGCTATTAAACACAAACCCTTCACCCGAGACAGGAGAAAAATGAAAGCAGGAGAAATGAGCAATTCAGAATTTGTTACAAGGATTTCCAAGGCTGAGCTGGCATTGCATGTGTGTGTCCTCTTTGTCACCTCTGAACCTTCATGGGTCTCACACTCCTGTTTTTGAAACAATCTATGCTTGTTTGTTTGTTTATTTATTTTTATTTTCTTTTCAGAAAGATTTGGCTACATTCACATATTTTTATCCTGTAAGCTATAGCAGCCATGACTGTTATAAGAGAAGGGTTTTTTTTCTCTGCAACAGTCTACCTGCAGCCCATATCAATTAGTGAGGTCTATCAGCATTTCAAATCTCTTTCTCTTAGATTAGAAAGGATGCACTGCATGTGGCAGCTCTGAGTGACAGTGCTGTAATCCCCTCTATCTTAATCATGGGTGCTTTTCAGAGGACCACTCTGCTCTTGGCCATTCAGGAGAAAATAAGCCTTCAGTTAAGGTTTTTCATCTGCTACTTTTTCTGTCCTGTTTTGGAATATGTCCATCAGTTTGGTAACTCCATCCTCTAAAGGATGGAGATCTCTGGCACGAGTCCTGCAAAGCACTAAAGCATATGCTTAACTTGCAGGGGCCACACAGAGCTCCAGCTGCAGCTCCCTCTGCACTGCATAATGGAACCTGCTGATAACTGGGCCTCATCTAGCTCTGCCTGATTTCAGATCCACTTTCAATCAATAAGAAGCCTTTTAAAATCAAGCCAAATTTGACCCTGAAAAGCAGTTTTGGCCCATCTGTAATTTAGATCTGTTCCATTCCAAGTGCAGACTCTTAAGCAAATGTTGCTGAAAAAATAGTGTAGGAAGACCAGCAACTCTTTGCACAACACATTTCACTGATTCTTGGTGTTCTGTGATGTATCAATATTTATTTGTTATTTTTCTTTAGGAAAGAAAACAGAACATTTCTCCAAGTCATGACTCAAAAAATCCAGAAAGTACAAGGATCTTAAATGGTCTTCTTAAGCTCCTAAACTTTGTGCTTAGGTAATTAAAAAAACAATGTTCAGAACTTCTCTCTTGCTCTAACACATCATCTCATTTCAAGAATCCCTATGAATGACAGAAAGTAATTTGTTTAATTGCATTAACATTTTTATTACTAAACCACAACAGAACCATGTATAATACATTAACTTGCATTCCACCTTTTTATTATTTAATCCTATTTTCTTTTTAGTTTGTTTAATTTCTTTTTTCTCTTTTGTAAACAGATTTAAAACAATCAAAAACAAAGCTAAGCTTTCATAAAAGAAAAAATACAAGATATACATAGCTGCAAAAGAGATTAAGTAACCTAAATTAATGTACTGAATGTAATTTATGGCTTATATTTGAGCAGTGGAAGGGAAAATATCTCTAAATACGCCATCAACGGTTAAAAATACAAACTCTGGTTGTGTTCAGAAGAGTTACATTCTCAAGGGCAATTATCTGAAAGTTTAAATTCTCAAGGGTAAATTAGGAGAAGCACTCATGGGCAGAGTATGTCACCGTCTACTTTTATCAAGCCAATATTTTTGATAGACACATATATTGTGCTGGCAGTTTAGAGAGTTCACCAAACGCCCCAGTTCCTGAGAAAAGCTCAGATCTGGAAATTTACTTAGAATTGCTGTTTTCAGTGCAGCAGAATCAGAGGTCTGTGTTGCTGCAACACAGCTGCCCTGAGGGTCAGGGGCTGCTCCCCGTGCTCCTCCCTGCACTGCTGGAGCAGCGTTCTGGGTGAGCATCACTGCACAGCAACGTCAGCAGGAAGGTCAGCAAGAGATGCTCTGCCTGCCACTGAAACATTCATCTTCCTCATGAGCCCCACAGACAGAACATCGTTTGTAGACACTGTCCAATATCTGACTTAGTCCCTTGTTGTTTATGGGTGATCATGAAATCTTTTTTGAGGTTGAAGATATTCCTTCCTACAAAATAAAGTGCAGTTTCAAATATTTGATAGGTATTTCTGAAGTGAGCACCTCAGAAGAGAAAGCACAGAATGTTTTGCAGACAGACAGAGCACTCCAGGCTGCCCTCTTAGTTCATTGACAGTGCAGAACTGAGATAAATACCTGCTTATTCAGATAATTGATCTAGTGCTTCCTATACTTATAAACTAGGTACACAGCACTTCCCTCCCACTTTGGGAACCTCTTAGCAGTACTATGGAAAAACCAGCTGGGCTATGCTTTTCTTGCTCAGCAGAAGATACAGTGGTTCACAGTCAGAAAAAGGGCAAGATCCAGGGCTACCATACAGCAAATGGGCTCAGGTATTTTCCAAGTGGAAAACAGGTAAGCTGCATGTACCAAAGTGCTAGCATTTGGCATGTAAGATGTAATGTTCTTGGATGTGGCTACTTGCATGGTCATGCTTGCATCTGCATCCCTGGCATTTTCCTCTAGCTCATTGCCAGGACATTCTGTGGGAATGAGAACTTCCTGGACCCTACCAGGGAATGGGGTCTGGCACTGCTTGGACTATCACTTGAACATCTTCTCAGGGTCCACTCAGGGTTCCCTGACCTCTCCACCTCACATGAAGCTGTCTGTTTCTTCCTGAGAAATAGCAGAATCCTCATCTCTTCAGCCACCTCAAGGCCCCACTGGCAAGTAAGCAACAGTCAGGAGCAGAAAGGAGAATTTAATCTGCTGTGGTAGACACCAAGACATTTGGTGGGTCTGCATGAAAATGGTGACCAACACAATCCAGTGTGTTCACAAAGTTCATCTGAATGTCAGAGCAGGTCCTGGCTGCTGTATGGTTTTCCACCTGGGCATTGCTTAACTATAGTGGCTGGGAGTTCCTGTAGTGGGGCTTCCCTGACATTGTCCCTTCTCTTTGCTCATGGTCCCTACCTGCATGTACTATTGGGCTCCCTTGGATGGCAAACTGGTCCTCAGAGCAGACTCTGGTGTTTTTCTGGCCTTTTACCTCTTGTTCTCATCTCTGAAGGGCATCTTTTTTCTCTGGTCATATGCCCAGGAAAGTGCTCTCCCTTATCAAGAAGTCTGATTTTTCTTGATGGCTGATTTGTAAAGAAAATGCAGTCAAAACCCTCCCCATTTTTCCCTGTAGCCAGTCTGGGCTTGACTCTTCCCTGAGTATCCTTTAATAGGCCACCAGCATTTAGCATTAGACAAGTCTCCTGCTTGATGTGTATAATATCTGTTTTCTTGTGATGTCACATTATTTTATGTCGCAAGAAGCAGGAGTTACACAAGTGCCATATGAATTGGACAGATTTCAATTAATCCCTGGCACTGCACAGAGAGCTCACATGCATGTAAAGATGTCAGGGGAAGATATGAAAATAAACTGTGCCTGACTTTGCATCATCTGAATAATTGACCTGCAGAGCATCCTGCTGCTTCCAATGTCATATATTGCTACATAACTCACAGAGGACCAAATACTAAGTCTAGTGGGGTCCTGTTACCCCTGTATCATCCATTCATTCATAAAAAAATGAAAGGGACATCAGAAGAAAAACAAGATTTTTTTCATGTGGCAATAAACCCAGGATTTTGAAATTCCAGCTGTACGAAAAAAGCCCCAGTGCTGGAATAGGGACATATATATTGATAGCTGATGCAGAGCCTATCAGCTATCCCCTGAGGGACCAGGATGCCTGAAGGTTGGGGTTTGGTGTGGGACTTGGGAAATGGGGCTCTCCCTGACCCCTTCCATCATGTCCTGGCAGAATCTTTAGGCTTGAGGTGGCACAGTTACATGGGTGAAGTCTTCAGGCAAAGGGCTCCTGGCTCAGTGCAGCTCCCAACAGAGCCCCAGTCAAGTCTTATGTGCTGCTCTCACTGCAAGAGCTGTAATGTGTTCCCACAGCTTGACCAAACATTTCCCACAAAGGACGCATGAGACACCTGAACACACACCAGCCCAAGCCAAAATCCCTGCAGCAGCAGACTCTGATTTTCTCTCCCTCACTGGGGAAAGGACATGGAAGAGCTCTGTGCCCATGGAAATATGGCAGTTGATTTCCTGCATTGCATGAACATAACTGCACTTGAGGCTTACCTTGAAACTCTGCATGCATTCGTTGATAACCCCATTATGAAATTCAAGAGACTTAATGCAATTGTGTCTAGGAAGATTTACTTGTTAAAAGGAAAACAACTTTCACATAAATAATTTACTACAACAGAAAAATTATCCTCTGTGCTATCATCCTTGCATTGAAACTAATCGAAGGGAGTTATTTTTAAATTGCTTGGAAGTGTACTGCTCTCATTTCATTGTCAATAAATATGCTCTGTTTCAGCACAATGCTTCACTAAATGCATCTGAATTTTCAAGGGGGAGCAGAATTGATCAGAATTTTTCAAAAAATGCAGAAAAAAAATTCTTATTGTAAAATTGTAAGATGGAAAATTCACAACTCCTTTAATAACCTGGAGATGAGGCTTGGTTCCTGTATTGATTCAGGTCCAGCATCTGATTAGCCATTGAAATTTTGCCATTGACCTCAGAGGGAAAAAATCTTTAATCCTCTGCTAGAATGGATTTCTCTAAATCCTGAAAACAAAGATCAGAATTCAACCTCAATAAGCAACATTCAGAATTATAATAGATTTATGAAAGGCTTTGTTTGATTTCTTGATCTGACCACAAACAATTGCTAATTTTTTTTTATTGTTTCTCTTGATTTCAGCAGTTAGCAATAAAACTGAGTTTCCACATCTGACACTAAGATAAAATCTATATACAGTTAGAAGCTAGAAATTAGAAGCTAGAAATAATCACAATTTTTATTTAAATAAAATTTCTGGGCAGACAAGTGAGCAGGTCTTCTTTATTTTTTTTCTCCATAATTTTTGATAAAAGCTATCAAGTGAACAGTTCTGATTTCCAAAAATCCTGATGTTTTTTCATTAGAAGATATATAAAGGCATGGAGAATTTGTAGGTGTGTATTTTGATTGAAGTGTCTCTTTTAAACGACAACAGTTCCTGTTATTGTAAAATGCTCCTAGATAATGCTTACCATTAGCCTGAAATCTCTCTCAGAAATACTGATTTGATTTTATTTTGTAGGTGTGTACTTCCAAGTATTCAACAATAAGTGCTTGTCCTAGCATAAATATTTTTGGGAGATTCATGCGTATTCAGCCCCTGTAAAAGGGCACTAAACTCAGGTTTGTGTAAGAGTTGCAGTATGTATCAGCATGAGAAGAATTTTTGCTTGCTATTTTTACTCTCTCCCTCTCCGTGTGTAAGCCCTCTAGGAGGTCTTTTATACAGCTGTGCTCTCCCTGAGCATGGTTTAACCATCATGGAATATACTTCAACTCTCATAACTGTTAAATATAGACAGACTAATTCAGTTTTAGTCAAAGTCCCAGAAAGGCGTCAAAGAAATCATGTCACCTCTTGTACCTGAATGTCACTGCTTCCTTCAGAGGAAGTCACCTTCAAGAGGATGCCATCTTAGTGTCTCTTATTGTCCCATTGTGTCACAGCTTGGATCTTCACGCTGTTAAAAACCAACCTGCTAATTTCCATGCACAATCTAATAACTGCAAAGGAGTCAGTGTGGAACAGTGTCATTCGCAGCTGGTTATTTTGTGTTTCTGCAATTAGTGTAGCACACACAATTACTGCTGTCGATACTCTTCGGCTGAACCTACCTAACAACTCGCTCCCTCTGCCAGAGCCACATCCCATCTTCCCCCAGTTCACCTCTCCCTCTTCCCCCTGTGCTACCATGAGCTTCTTCCTTTCTTCCTTTCTTTCTAGGAAGGCAAAGTGTCTGACTAAACCTTTTTCCAGTGCTGGGCGTTGGCAACGTATTTCTTTTGACATGGATTCTCCAGTGTGAATTCAAACTAAAGCCTTTCTCTTAGAGGTGGCGTTAATTTGGGTTATTTACCTGTCCATTTCCATGCAATATGTGGAAACATAATTACTTCTGAGTCTGTTATTGATCAAACTTGGTCAGGCAAGAATCTCAGAAGTTATTATAGAAAGGATAAAGAAGGACCCAGATGGACATGCCATCAACATTACTGCAATGAACTTCATTTCTTCAGGAAGCCAGGCAGAAAAGTTATTCTTCCACATTTTTGTATAGATAGAGATATCAGAACACTAATGCATCAAAACTGCAAATAACACTAAGGCTCTGCTGTCATGTGGAAGAAATTCCAGTGTCCTGTTTGAGACCATTCCCCCTCAACATTATCATTCCTCCTCAGCATGCATAAGGACAGCATTTAGTATGTGCATGAGCTGTCAGGGCAAAACATCTGGTGTAAGGCAACCAGTTTGACTTCCACAGCTGCTGCAATCTGTTTCTGAAACAGCCTTAATAATCCCATGAAAAATCAGCCCAGTGTGGGTGATGTTCCCATGCCAGGAGGATGCTGTGCTGCCAGCGAGGGCTCCCAGCACTGTGCAGGACTGTAGGCTCTTTCTCTCCATAGGTACTTCTGACCCATGTTTTCTGCAAAATACAGCCACTGGTGTCAAAGTTTGCTGTAGAGATTCTACTGAAATAAAAATACATCAGATATTCTAAAATTTCATTACCTTGTAGCATTTAGAATTATTTTTAACTTAACCTGTGTAGGTGAACCCCTAGTGATGACAGTGCTGGCAGCTCCTGATTACCCCACCACACCTGGTGGGTAATGGCCATGCCTTTATTCAAGCTGCACATGATAGAATGCATTGGTGTCAGGTTGTTGGTGTCAGGCAGGAGCCACTTCCCAGCTGCTTCAGACTCCTGTGGCTCTCTTACAAGGAAATTTGATTTCTCAGGGCACCCAAGTCCAAGCACAGTTCCCAGATTCCCAGGACAGGCTCTCATTTTGTGGATGAGAAGTAGGACTGCACCACAGGCTTAAAGAAGCTGCCTGCAGGTCTGGTCCCATTACATCCATTAACCCTTTAATTCACCTAGGTTTCGCCCACATCTAACGGACCATGCATCACACAGAACTTGGGGGTTTTACATTTTCACTTCTCGGCAGGTGCAGGCCCTTCACCATCTTATTTGCTGTCACTGTTGTACTCAAGTCAGCAGATGACACATCTCCTACGGTAAAAAGAAAAACAAGGGAGTATCTGCCTTCAGGACGATAACCAGGAGCAGGGAGAACTTGCAGTGTTATTGTTGCATCAGTGCATTCCTCTTGTCTAGGAGAATTACTCTCTGTAGCTGAGAGGTAATTTAACTCTCAGGCTCATTCACCTCTTGGCCTCTGTGTTGTTGTTCTGAATATAATGGCTGTGGGTGCAAGAGGGAATGGGATATGATAGGAGTGTGTGGCCATTAGGGGGAAGGATGGAGTCCCCAAAGCACTTCACCATGCTGTGGTGACACCTGGAGTGACTTTTTGTCCACTACTGGCCTGCCTGAATCAGAATTGGCAGGGAATGGGTGAAAGGACATGGATCCTATTCCCAATTTTCTGAGTCATCCAGTTCCCTGAAAAGTATTTTGAAATGCAAGATGCAGTTCTCTCATTTTTGCTGCAGCAGCATTTTAAAAACATAAACATAGCTAAACTATTCAAATTCACAAGTTAAAAATATGTGTGAAGCCCCAGTCTCCCACAGCCTGACTCAAAAATTACTGAAAAAATACCAATTTGGTTAAATAGTGGCAGTGAACTAAAACAGCGTACCCATGGTCCGAAAGAGACATTGCTGACAGTTTCTCCACTGTTCAAGCCAAGGAAGGGATATAATGGGCTGTTCAGCTGTTCAGCTTCGAGTTTTTCATTACACTTAGTATTTGTGGGTTTATTTGATCTTTTTTACTTGCTTTGGAGTTATCAAGAAACAGTAGATTCACAGTGTTATTGGTGTCAGTGGGTGGGAAGGGCAGGCTGGTCCCTTGGAGTATCTCATCTGACCATGCTGCACCCCTCAAAGATGGGGTGAGTGAGCCCTGAAGGGAGACCCTGACCAAGATCTTTCTTCTACAAGAAGAGTCACAAAGCTGCGCATCCAAACTGTGACATGCCTTATCTTGGTTTTGGCATGTTGAAGTACCCAAAGAGTGGCACAAAATTTAAGGACAAATCACAGAAAATATGGAAGCGGACTTGATTTGGACAGTGTGCATTTAAAGTGCTAAAAAAGCCCTGCAAAAAGCTTCAGCATGGGCACTCAGATTTAGCAATTTTGACTTCAGTCTCAGTTGTCATTTCCAAAATAGGAATGATATCCTCTGAGGGTTTTTCCAGACATAGCAAAGAAATCCATGGATATTTTTTAAGCACTGAGGCACTGAGATGAAAGCTGCATAAAAGCAATCACAAAGAAGCAAATGCCTTCAATTCAGATTTTGAACAATGTGTGGTAAATAATGCTTGGGGACTAAGATATATAAACCAGCAAATTTTAATAAGTATTTATTTTGTTCATTGCATAAGGCAAGAAACCTTTGGAGAAAACCTGCATTATTAAGTAAAATAAAAAGCATTCTCTCTCCCTCTCTCTCTCTCTCTCTCTCGATTTAAGATTTTGCTTACAGTTGCACAGGCAGTTTTATATAAGTATTTAAGTGTTTGCCTCACCATTCCTGCAACTGTAATTTTCTAAGTAGAATATATACGTACCCTCCCTTTAACTGCTGCTTTCTCATAATTTATTTAAGAAAACATTTGAATTACTTTAGATGTCTTGTGAAGTTAATTAAATAAATTTAGGGATAATTAAGTGTCATAAAGCATGATATAAACTTGTTGATGTCAAGCAGAATGTTTAAAAATTATGACAATGATAGGTAAATTTGACATATGTCGGTATTTTTTCCATAAGTTTATGTACTAGATAACCACACCTGTTTTCTTTTCCAACCTTTCCTCTCCATATATTTCAGGTTTATTTTATTCTCTAGCTTGATTACATTAAATATATTGTTATTTTTTAATGCAAAAATTATCTTCTAATCACGTGTCTCAAAATACCTCTGTCAAACACCGCTTTATATTAACATTTTTAACAATATAAATTATTGACTTGGGCTAATTAAAATATATAATTAAGACTGTATTTTTCCTATATTAAAAAATTGATTTCATTTTACATCTTCCTCGCTTTTGTTAGAACAGCCCCACTACAAGTTGCTGTATACCAGCCTGTTGTCTATGTCTCTGCACGTTGACCTTTGTTGTAAGATCTGCTATAGACATCACAAACTCTCACATCAATTTACTACAATTGGATGTGGCATCTTCCAGCTAATTTGATTTAGGAAGAAATGCACCTGGCTCTGTTTTTCCCTATAGAATGTTGAGGGAGTTCAGAGTCCTCCCAGATGCCATCTATCTGAGTAGCCCATGTGTTTTTCAAGGTCTAAGCAGTTTGTCTTCATCTTCTAAAATGTATGTCATTACAGTAGGAGAGTTATTAAAATTATTTAATGCAAAAATAAACTTAGCATTAGGTGCAAAATGTGTACATGCATGAGCCTACATAAATATGCATGTATATATATGTATAAAGTATGTATGTTTTAAAATATATGTAAAAATATATAATGTGTATATATATATTCATATATACACACATATGTATACATATAAAATGAAAATATATCTCTATGTCACAAAAATATTTAATATTTTGACTTTTTTACAAATCTGCCTCTTTTGGTTTTTAACATTAGGTCATTACTGGGACTCTTTGCAAGAAGAAAAAAATATTTCATGACTTGTGAAACTTTTCAGACACTGATTTGGATCATGTGCATGAAGCAGGTTATGAAGATCAATCCTCTTGCAGTGACAGAAACATACAGAGAATGAACCACAGACTTCTGCGTTCTCTTTTATCCCTTAGGTCCAAAAGTAAAACCATTATTTAATGCATATACATGAGCCTTCTTACTACGTAAGAACCTTGGGCAATCAAACAAATTAAATAACTGGGTATAGAGTTGCAAAAGGCTGCGGTGATTAAAATGAGTCTGGACAGTTCAATGGACAAGTTTGATGTGATCCTATGAGAGCAGGAGTTGACCTGAGCAGAGCCAGCAGAGGATGGTCTGCACTGAGCACCACTCCAGATGTTTCCAATGTATGATTTTTTTTTGCATGGAGAGTGGGTAGATGAGGGAAGAGGGTTGTTTACTGAAATATTATTTTCGGGGCTAACTACTTTAGTTGATAAAATATATATAATAGTGTAAGCACAACATACTTTATTGCAATTGGAAAGCCTAATTAAAATGAAATTATTTGAAAACTCCTCATTTTGGCTCTTCAGAACTACAATCATGTTTATTGACAAGTGGCTTGGCAATGATCACCAGGTTCAGTGTTCTTCAGGAATCCAGGAGTGTTCCCTGACACCCCCTGTGGCCTGATCCTTGCATGCAAATTAAAAGTCAAGCTGGAGGGTTCTGGGTCTGTGCTTCAAAGGAGGAGTGAGGTGAGGAAGGGAGCAAAATATGGCTTTGGCAGAGCTTGGAGTCTAAGACACATGGGGGTAAAATCAGCCCACATAAGAGGGAATCATGAGTAGAACAAAGACAGCTGTTAAAAGCATAAATATCTGCTCTTAACAATAACAGCAGATATTTCAGTGTGAATTATGGCTATGGAAACATAAAATGAATCAAGGTGATTGTGATGGCAGTAATTTGCAAATCTTACAAAACAAAAAATCAACAGTATGTTACAGGGTTTTCTGGTACTTTGATCACAAAAGCTAAAAGTCTCTGTGTGAAAGTAAAAGGAATTAATTTGTTAAAAGTGAAGTTGGAGAACTAGACTCTGAAATACTTTGACTGCTCTATCTGCTCTTTCTTTTCCCTTCTACAGACTTGGGAGTACAGACTGTATATCCAGATGAACTCTTTGTATTGCACAATGTTTCCAGTTTCAATAAAATAACTGAATTATATGAAACAGAGAAAATAGTTGTTTATACATTTGGGATGTACATTGGTTATGACTTTGCAACAAAATCTTTAAATAATTTCTGGAAGTGTTAAGGGTATTTGCGCATTCAAACCATTTAGGGGACTATGCAGTAAAAGAAAATAAAATTGGGTTTTGTTAAAAAAACTTGCAATGAAGCCTGGGTCTAGAATACAGCTATAATTTGTTTTGTAAATATATTACTTTGTTTTCTCACAGAATAATCTTTGGCAACGGTTCCTCTTTTCAAACAGTTTGCCAGTATTTTCCATTTACTGCAGTGACACCTAATGGCAGGAGAAGCAGAGCTGACCCCCCCAGCTGCCTTGTTTGCTGTGCAACAAAGAGTGGGGGTCTCCTTTTAAACTGGTGGGGAATGTGTGGATTCTTTCCTCGCTCCTCAAAGAGCAAACAGACTCTGCTGCAATCTGGAAAGCATTCAGCTGCAGGAACAAAAGCATCTAAGCTAAAACCACAGCCCTTAGAAAGCCACAGCTCCAGCTTTGCAATTTTTTACACTCTTGTAAATGCTGAACTTCCACTAAAAGTAGGGAAAGATAGCTAGGGCTGCATATTAAAATAATTAATACTAACATTTTATGTAGTAGCTCTTTGAGGCATATGGTCATGGCTCTACATCTGGAAGTTTCAGGCTCAAGGGGGCTAATGTTTGTGATGGATATTTTAAATTCATCTCTGCTAAAAGCTGCCAGAAAGTGAGTTATTCAAGGCAGAATAAAAGTTGGCAAGATATATGCCAAAGATGTTCAGAATTTACTTCTGTGTAACAAGCTTATAAAATACCTTTTTATGCAGCTAAGACCAGCTGGACGAAAGTTAATCAGCCAAATGCAATTATAGGAGGTGTAAGTCTTATTAATGCATTAGGAATTCTCATGGTAATACTGGACCATTCCAGATGTGCTGATGCATAATGAGTACAGCATAACTTTGATCAAGAAGCCAATCTCTCTGGTCTCCTCATCTCTTCTAATAATGTATATAATATTTACTTGCAATGGCTCAGCAGGGACTAATAGAAGTAATAGGTTCTCATTCAAATGTAGACTTCATTTTCTAATAAAGCCAGCTTGGTATAAGCCTGAAATGACAAAATTTCACTTCATCTTTAGTAGAAAATGACATTTCCTTAAACATGAAGTTAACCAAGGGGGGGTCTTATTTAATATTCTGGCTAGGACAGGTGTGTTTTGATGCTGAAAAAGCCAAATGAAGTGATCAGTTTTGTGTTGGACTAGTGGCATATATTTTTTACTGAAATACTGGACAGCCAGCTTCGGGGAGTGGGGTCCTCCAGACTGCTCTAAAGTGAGATGGCAACCAGGAGGGCTGGGAAGGAAGACCAGATTGCAAATCCTGGGAGAAAATTTGGGACCCACGAAGGCAACAAGAGGTTTGTCTTGGATTTTGTTATATCATCTCGTGGAAGGATTCTTCTCTGTTGGTTTTGAGGGATCTTGAGAAAAATCTACCAGCTGTGTCTTACTAAGGTACTTCTTCCTCTGGACAGGCAGACAAAGGATTTTTTTTAAATTAAAACAAACAAACAAACAAACAAAAAAAAACCAACCAGAAAAGGAGGTTTGAATCTAACCCTCCTACCCAAGCTTCCCATAAAAAATGTCACAACTCTGTTTTTACCTTCTGATTATGAACATGGCATTCATAGAGCAAATTTCTTACCTGCAGATGTCTTATTAACTGGGTAGCCACAGGGCCACCAACCTTTACCCTCAGACATTTGCACAACTCCTGGACCATCAGTAATTATTTCCCATTATGAGGGCTGCCAGCAACCTCCACGCTCTGCTGTTGTTCTGGTGGTATTCTGGCATCTAAAAAGACCACAACAAATCCACGTCTTTCCCATTTGTATTGACATTCCCCAAAGGAGGCATGGTTCTTCTTAGGGACCTATTGTCCTCTTTGTACATACAGTCAGCTCCCATTAATCTCATTAATGAGACCCACATTCCCAAACTGGAAGGAAAAAACTCAGCTGGAAGGAAAAAAGATTTCCCTGGGAGGCAAGAAGGGAGCTAAGGAGGCCATTAAGTCCTCCATCTCTCTTCTCCCCTCCCTGCAGTTACCCCAGAAATGCCACAGGGAACACCCAATGGACTACCTACATAGCAGAGTGGGGCCACCCACCCACCCCCATCAGCTCAGCCCATGACTCATTACACATGTAGGAGGGAAGGGAAAGGAAGGGAAGGAAAGGAAAGGGAAGGAATGGGGAGGAACAAGAAAGAAAACAAGTGCAGTGTCTATCTTGGTCCTTCCTGCAGAGATCAATGCCTGGTGACTTTTAGTAGGTGTTTCTTAGGGTCCTTGGAAAAGGCACAGGCAGGAAGAATGACTGTGATGCATTCACTTGTGTGTGCGGCATTTTCATCTCAGGAGAGGAAACATAATCAGCCATTTAACCTTTCATATTTTTAAATAAATTTCACTGAATCAAATCTGGAAACACTGTTGCAGGCTTAAAATAACACTCATTTTGCTAAACTGCCTGGGAATAAAACTTAACAAACAGTCTTTGCTGGAAGAAGTAGGTTCTTGCAGGAAGCGGTACAGCCCAGACTGAGTGATTACTGTGTCCTACTGCAGCTCACTTTTCCTGCCCTCCTGGTGCCATCTGAAC
The DNA here is from genome assembly GCA_013396995.1 of Dicaeum eximium. Taxonomy (NCBI): domain Eukaryota; kingdom Metazoa; phylum Chordata; class Aves; order Passeriformes; family Dicaeidae; genus Dicaeum; species Dicaeum eximium. Next base: position 2,259,865 of record VWZP01010273.1, read on the forward strand.
AATGGACCCCCTCCCATCTCCTGTCTGGAGGTGAGGTACCCCTCGCATCTCCTTTCCCAAGAGCAACCAGAGCTACAATCTCAAAAAAGTGGCAACTACTTCACTGATCTAAAGATCAGGCAGCTGCCTTCGGGGCATCAGGTCCTAGAAGATGGCCCTGATACAGAGCACTGTGGCTGCTATGAGTCTTATCTGGGTGATTACTAAAGAGAAATGCCATCGTGGATGTATATAAACCAGAAAGTTTTCTCAGATCTGCATTGACAGAAGCACCTGCTTCTAAGCCTGTAAGGCTTACAAGTAAAAGAGAAGCCAGATGGATTCAGGATGACATGCAGGAGTGAGTAAATCAAGCTTTTCACCTAGGGCCAGGGGCTGAAGGGGCTTGCAAAGCCCCAGGCCAATGTGAGAAGCCTGGAGTCATAGCTCTGACTGGCCCATATTGCCCAGATGCAAGTATCAGGCAGCCTGTGCTTCTGGGCAGAGGGGAGTCCTGCACAAAGCAGGCTCCTCAGCCAGGTGAGGATGTCAGGGCTGGGGCTGGGAGATGGCCATGTCCCCCATGCACTGTGGTGCTCCTGCCACCAGCTCTGGATGGATGCTGATGCAAATGGGAAACAGGGTAGGAGGAAGGTAAGCTGTAGTGTAGGGATGGATGTGTGGAGTGGGGCCATGGGAATACATTCAGCCTTGGTGCTCTGAGTCATCCAAAAGGACTGGTGCCAAGGAACTGCTCTGCTGTGACTGAAAAATTGAATTTTGCCTGTGCTTACTAGGAAGACTTGAGTCAGCCCTGCATCTGTTACTGTATTTAAATATAAATATATATTTCCCAGATTATGTGTCATTATTGCCTTTATTGTCTATGTCAAATGAGTCCAATGTTTTTTCAGAATTTGAGACCTGATGATAGAGCATTCAACAATCTGTGTCCCATATCAGAGATTGAATTTAATTACTTAAGATCCATCAAACACTTAGAGAACTGTGGCTGTAGCCCCCCAAATGGATGGCAGGACAGTGTGGGTAGAGAGGAAGAGAGGCAGAGGGAGGATACCTACCCAGGCAGGCAGCACTCTGGCTGTCAGTATACACATCAGCTACTGGGACTTAAACATGCACTGCAAGGTAAGGATATTCTTGAGGGGTAAGTTGAACAGAGGTTGCCTTAATTATATGCTTTGTTCAGTCCTTCAGCAGAGTTTCTTCCTGGGCAGCAAAGGGCCATCTAAACACTGACCCTCATGTGTGGCACACCTCCTCTCGTGGTTAGCTCTGCTGGTTAGCTTCATCCTTCATTTCCCACAACGAAGGGGAGCCTTTGAGACAACTGAGAGCCCCAACCCACAACTGAGAGCCTAGCTGTATCAGGAGAGAATGGAAGCTGGCTTTCATTCACAGAGACAGTTCCTTGAACTGGGAAGCACAAGATCCCTTATGCAGCACACAGGGTGCAATTCACTTAACAGGCAGCCTCGTACTGCAGCCATAACACCACAATCGGGGTCTACCATGCTCCTGTGCCAGGTTTTGGCTGCCTACTGCCAGCCCAGCAGCCCCAGAGGGCTACTCACAGGTGAAATGCATGGAGTGATGCTACTCCTATCAAACTGTCTCAGCCTTTGCACATCAACAGAATAATTTCCCTGCTGCTCATCAATCACGTATCCAAACTATATAATATACTTAGAACTGCGCAGGAGCAGTTCATCCATGTTTTTTTGCAGAAGCACTTCAAATTCAGCCAGTAGAAAATGTTTAATATTATCAGTCCTCCATGTTACAGAGCTCCCCTGGATTGAGTTTTGGAACCTTTGTGGACATTTTCTTAGGCAAGCAGGGAAAAAAATGGATGTACAAAGTCTGAAATAAGAGCTCAGCATACAGTGATACAACTTAACACTAAGTCCTTTTGACCAGTGAAATAATGGGTTTCTCCTAACTACCCCCAAACTGAGCTGCCTTTGCATGCAACTGGGACGTCACTGAAGCCTGCACTCCCGCTCTTACATCCAGATCTGCAGCTGTTGTCTCTACACATATTGTCTTTCATGTCAACCACTGGCCGGTGGAAAAGCTTTGAAGCCTTCAAAATCACTTTTTTTGTTTAGCAGCCATACTGTATTTTGTTAACACATGATAATGAAACCAAAAACCATTAGAACAGTTACGGCTGGAAATTTCCTGCTAATATCCCATCCAGGTGAATATGCAGAGCACAGAGGTTGCTGGCGAGGACAGCTCATGTAGACCCTGATGGGTTCATTTGTCACTCAGTGCTGGGGACATTTTGTGTGACTCGGGGGTAAGGCACTAAGAGGCATTTTAGGATTCTGGGTTCTGGAAGAGTTAATAATCTGTGCTGGGCAGAGGACACAGCTGCCTCACTACTATTTCAGTGTTTAAGCTAAGGAAATCAAGCAAGAAGGCCACCACCTTAGAGCGATGTTAAATCTGCTCATCCAGAAGTGTGGGTTGACATGAGGAAGAGGAAAGGAGATCCAGAACTGCAAAGTTTGGGTTTATGTCTGAAAAATAAGATGTTCTTCAGTGTGCAAAATTTAACTGGAAATCTAATGAGTAAAGATTTTTTGTTTCCATTGGTGTGAGATGTCCTTATCTCAATTTCCAGTAAGGTACAAGATACTAAGACATGATGCTTCCCATGTTTTAGGTCTGTTTTGCTTCCAGCAGCTGAGTAAACCCAGATGTCTGTATGTAGATACATATTTTTATTTTAAAAAACCAAACCAAACCAACCAAGCAAAAAAGTGTCACAGAAAAACTTAGCAATCTAAAACTTTCCATAAAATTTTACCATTTGTTTAGTTCCAGAAATCTGCAAAAGCTGGCTTCAGTGCAAGTTTTATTTTTTCAAAATCATAACTGAAATTCTGAGGAAGGGGCACAAACATTGATGTTACTTTGATTTCAGTGTGATTTGGGAATCTTTTTTTTTTTTCCAGGAATAAGGGAATCAGCTGCACACCCTGATGAAGAACTGTAATGCTAAATATAAAGTCATTTACAAATTGGAATGACTGACTATCTGCAAAATGGTTAAAGCTGGTCGAATTTTTCAGCCAAGACCTGCTGGGAGGAAAAAGAGAAGTCAGATTTAGGAAAATAATTTACAGCTCCCTCATTTCCAAGCTGCTCTGGCACCAGGAAAGCCAAAGCACTTACAGAGCTGCTCTAAGGACCCGGAGCTGCTGCAGGGCTCAGGCTCTGGGGAGAGGGGAGCGGCATCCCGGGCACCAGCTGCTCTCTCTGTGGTGCCCTGTGCCTCAGGCACAGCCTGGCTGAGGGTCCTTTTCTAACCTCTGAGAGAAATAAGCCTAACACAGGGAAAACCTGAGCTGCCTTGAAAAAGCAGTTTTCTATCCTTTTTGTTTATGCTACATATTTAATCCAAGAGGAAAAGGAATGCTTGTCCACCTCTAGTTCCTCAGAAACCCTTTGCTCTCCTCAGGCAATGTTGGCTGTTACGTAGGGAGCAGCTGATGGATTGGCAATGCATGGTCTGATGTGGAAGTGTTGGTAATTCTTTTTGGAATGCACTGCCTTGACAATAAATTATCTCCAAATAGACCACACCCCCTGAATCTTTTTCTCCATAATTTGAAATAACTCACTCTAGGTTTAAAAATCACCTTATCTTCTGAAATTTCAAGCAACATTTCTTCTTTCCAGGGCTCTAAGTTTATCACAGAAAATGATATCTCTTACCCAAGTGTTACATGTGTTTTCCTTGGAGTCTTAGTTTTATTTAAATGAAAGCCTTTAATAAAGGATATATTTTTTTTAAATCAAATCAAATTACTTATTCATCACGTATCACAAGGGGCAAGGTCTCAAGGGGAAAGGGATTGTTTCTTTTAACAGTAAAAGTAGTAAAAAACTTGTATAAGCTTCTACCTTGTTTCTTTGGAAAGTGTACTTCTAATTAGACCTTTTGGAAATATGTGCAGGAATCAATTTGGACCCTTTCAGTAAAAATGTCTGTTACAATTACAATCAGTTCCTAAAATCCTCTTAGAAAATCCAGCTATATCCATCTCTTTTACTGGCTACTGCCTTTTTTTTTTCTCCAGGAGCCAACTCCTCCTGGATGCCTGGCTCTTCCTTGTTGGTTCAGCTTTGGGAGACTCTGAAGAATGCCCTGTGCTGGCACAGCCCATCTCTCTTTCTAAGGCATCTTAGTATCAGGAACTGACAAAATGCTTTAAATCATTCCTTAGGTCAATGTTCTTCATGGCCCAATAAGTCAAAGCTAAGTTGTGATCAGTTCTACCTGCAATTTGACCACATGCCATTATAGATCTTTTCCTTTCCTCCATTTTCTGAAAATTTTCCATTAGTTAAGAACCTGAAGGAAACTTTTTTCAAGAAGATAGAAATCTTAAACAGCAACAAAAACCCCCACACATTTCCAACACCCCCTCCAAAAAAAACCAACCAAAAAGCAAGAACAGTGCATCTACACTGGAAAATTGAAAGAAGACCTTTAAGGTCCTAATTCTGTTATCAAGCAAAAAATGCAAAGCAGCTGGAGACTGACCTGAATCTGGACACTGGAAAAAAGGGCAGAGGGGGAAGGGAAGAGAGTGACAGCAGAGAGGGGAGGCAGAAATGTCCTTTATAAGCAGCAGGGCATGGATCAAACCTGTAATGCTTGATGGCAATTGAAATTGTGCACATCATGAAAACAACAAACAGCCTAATAATTTTAATACCTATTAACTATATTAGAATTACCTGAACTTAGTCATGACTTTTCTTAGTTAAATATATTTACTATAATATTCTTTTGCATTTAGAAAAGGTTTAATTCTGTGTAGTTCTAAATAATAATGTATATTCCCACTAGTAATACAAATACAGAACAAGTGATGTTGCAAACACACTATAAGTCACATATTTAAGGCTATTTTGCAAATATTACTTCCGAATACTTGTTTCAAGGAAAAAAAGGGACATTTTCATGCACCTCAAATCAAAAAAACACTGTCTATGTCATAAGGCTCATATGTGAGATGTGTAAAAGAAAAACATAATCAACAATAATGCTCCAAAGGTTGAACTGCTGTGGGGTGTCTGAAATTAGTGAGTCCTGGTGCTGCCTTGTGTGATCTCCGTGTCAGGTGCAGATCGCCGGGAGCCGCCTCGCACATTCCTCACAGCCCTGAGCCGCCGTACAAAGCTGGAGCCCGAGGTTGTTAAGTTCAGTAAGAGCAGGAATGAGCCATTGATGCTGCTGGAAACAAGGGAAAACAATAGGTCTTTAAGACAGCTCCCATTGCTGAATGTAAATTGTTTTTTAATAAAATGTAGACAAAACCAGATGATGTCAGAAGAATTCCTCCCCTGTGCCACCCTGGAGATTGTTCGGTAAACAGCAAGAGATGCATACATTTTGGGGAGCCTTTCTGGGTTTCTCATGCCCATTGCAGCTGTACACTGGAGTCCACAGGCCCTTTCTTACATACCAAAATCCTTATTTACAGCACAGCTACAACTATAAAAACGCAGCATATTAGTTCTGTGAGGTGGGACTCACAGGCAGCAAGTACAGCTATTTTCTTTCTGCCTTTAACTTCACTTTGTGGGGCATTCCACTTCTCATTTGCTGTGTTTAATGTTTCCTCCCTCTCATCAGCACTTGTTTTTCCTTGATCTTGTGGTGGTGAGTATTTTTGTAGATTAACAGAAATCACACAAAAATACAAACCCATCTGTGCAATGATGTGCATATGTGCACACAACATAACCACGTGTGCATATGTTTACTCACACATACAGCTCCATATACACATGTGGAGGGTGTGTAGAGCTGTGTGTGTACCCATACAATCATTTTTTGGAGTGAGATGCCTTGCACTGGTAAATTGTGTTACTGAGAAACAAACTTCCAAACCAATAAATAATGGCCTTTTAAGACAATCTATACATTGGCAGCTCATTTTTGATCACTTTCAAGAACATATCCCCCCAGCAGTTAGTCATCCAATTCCATGTGTTTTATCTCTGTTAAAAATAGCACAATTCCCTGAAATTCCTTCTGTATTTTCTTCAAACACAAGGGAGAAAGCACACTCCCTAATATATTTTATGGCTACACTCTCTGCAATATTTCCTTTGCAAAGGTCCTGCTCATATTTGTATCTTATTACTTTTCTTATACTGGATTTATTGATAGTTTCTAACAAAAATATGATTTCAGTATATTTACGGAACAAAACTCAATATAACAGACCCAAATTCAATTTTTTTCATCAAAATGGAGAACAATAAAGAATCTAAAGTCTTCAGTTCAGACACATAGCATCAAAAACACCTATATTGTTAAAAGAAATAACTCAATAACAGGGAAGTTATAGATATTACTTAAAGAACAGCATTACCTTTGTTTACCTTATCTGTGTTTCTAATAATCCAGGTTATGACTTTGAGACTTACAAGTATTTTGCTCCTGAAATATGTATAATTTCAGTCATATTCTGTAAATGGGGAAAAATAATGCCTATGCATTAAGAAGCATTTATTGCATATTGTTACTGCTAGTACCATTGTTATATCTATTTAGCTGCATCCATATGAGGGAATTTTGTTGGTGTTCTGCCATACTTGTTTCATAAATGTTTTTCATTTATAGGGGGTTTTGTTGTTCATGGCTCTTGGGTTTTTCTTTTGCTAAAAGTTCATATTCTGCGTTTCTAATGGATTACTTTCAAAGAAATACTGTGGAGCTACTTTGGGGGTGGGGGTGGGGTTGCGTTTTGTTTGTTTTTCTATTGACCACTAGCTAAAGGTTTGATTAATAACTTTGGTTAACAATAGATTTTTAGTTAAATAGATTAATGAATTCATTATTTACCTGTTTTTATTCTCGTGTGTATTGCCTAGTGATGATTATAGCTGTTTTAGAAATCATCCTTATTTATGGTATGTTGCATCATCCAGAGATGTAGTAATGATTTTAGATTTTCCACCTAAATTACAGGGCACTTTCCACTGAAAATGGTAAACAATATTACAAACTTAAAAAAAAGAAGTAATCTGATTTCAGGGAAGAGGGAACCCAGTGAAAGATGTGTGCTTTTATAAGGATGGACAATGGAAAGCAAAATAATAACTCCTAAGTTTGATTGTTCAAATATATTCTGCAATACAGAGAGCTGCATGCAGGCTGGAGCAGGCATGGGGCAGGAAGGTTAAGTAGAAGAGAAGGCACAATACTTCAGATTGGCAGTAGACTGCAGCAAGAATAATCTAATCAAAACTAAATTCAATTATCTAGTCCCAGGGCAGGCTCCTGGGACTGCTGCACTGAATGCTAGCAGAGCTCCTCCTAGACATTTTTCCCCAGTCAAACTCACATGATGAATGCAGATGAAATTTGAAATATGAAAATCTGAAATAATTTATGGAAGTTGTCAGAAATTTGGCCTGCTTGTGGTGTAATTTCCTCTGAGACGAGGCAGGCTGGCTCATTGCTTCTAGTCTCAGAGCAGTTGCTGGTCTTCCAGTGGATGGATCAACCCCTTTAAAATGCTCTTCCAGACAAATTACAGCTCATTACAGACAGCCTTGCACCATGCCATTATGTCAGAGGAAATCTTTTTTCATTTGCACAAATTTGCTTGGAATTCTCATATTTATTTGAGCATCCATTATCGAATCTGAACATTGAATTATCCACAATTATTTTCTGGGTAGGCGGATGTTTGTGTATATGGAATAGATAGTGACTGTGTAGATATACAAATACTACAGCATTACTGAAAATCCTACTTATTTTAAACAAGTGCATTTATGTAGTAGGTAGAATATACATATATATATATATTTATATAGGCCATTTCCTGAAGATGGTCTTTTAGGAGATGCATTGACTTTCTCAAAGGAGGCATCTACAAAAACCAGCTCACTTCCCAGTGACTCAGAGCCTGCTCTTTGCAGCAATCACAATTAGAACTTTTGACTGTGCATATGCAATTCGTGTATGATCTGGCCACATGTGAGACATCTACAGTTATTTTGTACTTTAAATTATATTCTACAACAAACATGCAGTCTCTGTCCCTGTTGTGCTCACATCTAGCACACCTCCCCCTCTCCTGTGGCTGAGATTATGAGTAACCACTGGCATGCAAGGAAATGGAAGGGGCAGTGATGGGACATATTCTGAACTCCTCACTCCTTTGCTCTCAGGCAAATTCTGACTTAGTTAGGACTACAAGTTAAATTGTGTACTCAATACTGATATTTTCTAGTTGCTTAACCTTGTTACTAGGCTGCTGATATCACAACTTTATGGTGTTTTAACAGAACTATTCATTGGTAAAAGGATTTTACAAGTGGTAAATCCTGTGTAAAAGTGTCCCTTTGGATTACCTCATCAGGGAGACCAGAATCATGTGGATAGAAGTTGCTACAGAGAAGTAGGCCAAGGTACTATTGAGACAATTTGGGGCTTTTTGATCACTGTCAGTGTTAAATATCTAAAATTCCTGGCACTTCTGAGAATCACTGTCCAACAAGAAAGAGAGTATTACTGTATTACTTTCAGTGAGTTTGAAGGATTTAATTTTTAAAATTATGAGTTTTGTCTCTGTTTTGAGAAAAGTTCTATTGCAAATACTCTCAGGCCCCCGTATAAAAGTTTGGTCATATAAAAGTTTTTAATTGTCTTTTGTATCTTGTTGTATAAGTATCTTTTAACTTACTTCTGATCTATCTCAGCACTGGAGCTTTCATCCTGTTGTGTCGTATGAATTTCTCACAAAAATCTTGTTCCAACCTCAACAGACCCAGAGCTGTAAGAAAACAGAGGGTAGGTTTATTGATGGTATTCACCTAAACACCCTTTCCTTATTCAGTCAGGTTATTAAGCACCAAGAAAAGTCTTACAGTGTGATTAGATCTCACATAGTCTGGCTTTTATAGACAACTGCATTTAGGCCTGGTACTTTTATTTTCTTGAGATAGAATTAGGTTTGAGAACTCTTACAAAACACTGCACCAAAGCCAGCAGAGCTCAGTTTAATGAGCTTCAAGTGCCCACACACATTCACTCAGAGCCCACTCTGCTCAGCTGTCCAGTGTCCTGCTCTCAGGGGCCCTGCTCAGGTTCTGGCAGAAGCCTGCCCAGTACTCAGGAAGAAGGTGCTCCAGCACGGGCACAGTCACCTGTAGGTCCTTTCACTCCAGGTACTTGCAGCTGCAGCCTTTGGGAGAGGTATGGGGCACTGCCTCACTGTCTGGAAGTGTTCAAGGCCATGTTGGATAAAGATCTGAGCAACCTGGTCTAGGGAGGTGACCTTGCGTGGCAGAGGGGGTTGGAACAAGGTCCCTTCAAACCCAAACCATTAATTCCATGGTTCTGTCATTCTGTGACTGTGAATGTCTTTAGTGGAGCACCCTTTTGCTTTTTGCTATCTATAGAATATGGAGATGGGCACGTGTTAACACATTCATTCTTCTTCCCCTCAGTATTGTAAATAATTGTGGTGCTGCATTATTGAAGATGTGCTTTTGTCATTTTTACTCATTCCTTTTCCATTACTTCTCCAGAAGATAATTAGAGGAATGTTCCTGTTTCTCAAACAGAAAGGAATTTTTTCTGGTCACAGAATTATTTTAAGAACTCCTTAAAAAATATCTTTCACAACGTTAGTCAAATGTATGCTGATCAGAAAACTTTCCATCCCAGAATATTTTATAAGTTTTGTGATATATCCAGCTTTCTGCTACATATGTTTCCCTTGTTGCTTCATCAAATCATCTGCTTATATGAGAAGGCTTCTCCTCATGTGGCTTTTCGCTCTGTATTCAGTCTCTCAGTGGAAGTTGGATATGGCTGGGCTGTTTGTTGGATGGACAGTACTCAGGACAGGCAGTTCTGTGATCTCAGGTGAGTTACCTCTGCCTTGGGACAGCACCTGGACATAAAGGGCTCCATCCCTGCTGGCTGATCCACCAGATGCTGTCACAAATACATGATAAGGCATTGTGCTATCTACAGGGACATTACTGTGAGTAGATAGCTCTTAGCAAGTTGCAGCTACTTGCAGAGGTTGGCAGGCCACCTTGATTCCAGCAAACTACCCCAACCTTGGACACCCTTAAAACATCTACTTATGGCTGGTCCTAATAGGTGTGAGTCTTTGTAAAGAGGAATTGGCAGTGTGTTGGGATGATAGCAGTGCAAGGATAAATCCTGATTGATCATGAGGCTTATGAACATTAGCCAAATGTGGTCATTTGTGCAATTAATGCAATGATGCTGAGAACAGCAATATCTAGTACTTTATTGTAATTGTCTGAACAGAATTTTGAACTAAGAAGGAGTAATTTTGCTACATGAAAGTTATTTATGTTAAAGATACATAATGATATTAGGATTTCAAAAACTAGAGCCACAAACCCATTAAACTGAGAAAGCTTTGAGCTATTTTATATGTCTTGTATTTGCATTTTACTTATAATAAATATAAATTGTGAATATTCCTTTTAAAAATGTCAGAAGAAAAAATAATTACCTAGGAATCACAAATTTTGTTTATTAGGATTTCTGGTTTTTTTTGTGCTACAAATTTTAAAATATTAATGAATTTACTTCCCCAACCCCCTCCATAACACTTGGTAGTGTTGTCAGGTTGAAAAGGGAAAAAAGTCACAGAATCATATAACTTATTTAAGTCAGCACATTCTTTCATTTGGATACCAGTTGCATGGTTGGAATAGGCTTTAGCCTCCCAGCTTCTCTTTGCTGCAGGAAACTTTGTAATAGCACTTAAATAAATAAAGAGACTGGGTAGGAGATTATTGCTTTCATTGTGCTATTGTATATGTGTATTATAGAGTCACCCCATAGACTGACACAATTAGCTGAATGCAGGACAAGACAAATGTTGTATATGACAGTGGGGTAGTATTGAAAGATGACCCCATATCTGGAGAGCTGAGAGTTATGGATCCATTGATGGCTGTTACCAGTGTTTTGAAGCGTGGCTGTTAAATTTTGCCTGCTGGCTTCTGGCTGCTGGCCTGCCAGCCCGCCTGCCTGGGCAACCGCGGGGCTGAATGGAGCTGCAGGCAGCCTCAGCACTTTGTTCTTCTCTCATAAAAACTGACCACTGACAGGAGGAGCCTCTGCCAGGCCCAATGGGGATGCAGCACCATGGATCTTTGTTGCTCCTTTCACTCCCTGTGCTGCTGCTTTGCAGCAATCTAAAGGGCTAAGACGCTTTCAAATGCTTGTATATGGCAGCATTGGATGAGAAAAGAGACTCTGTCCACAAAGAAAATAGCCTAAACAAAATGGGATTTCTAATAAAATGTAAGGCATTTCCTCCACAAAGAAAATAAGACCATAATAAAATACTTAAGGGTGACAGTTCAGCATCTCTGACTGCCAGCCATTTTCTTTTTAGATGCACACATGTGCAAGCAAAACGTGTACACTATAGACAGCTAACACTATAGACATCAGCCTGGAAGATGCTGGGAGAAATTTTTGTCTACTTTGTTTTGAATATAGCTGTAAGTATTTTATATTCTTCAGTCTCTGATGACCATTTCACCTGAAAACAGGAAAGCCAGTATATTTCTCTGTTAAGAAACAAAACCCCCAAAATTTAAGCATTTTAAGTAAATGTTGCATGCGTTTATCAGAAGAATTATTCAGTAGACCTCAGATTTTTTGTCTAAATTCCTGAGTAAATAAGAGTTCTGCAATCCTACTCTTTGGGCTGTATGTTACTGTATGTGTTTGCCCAAGCAAGTGCCCTAACTTGGGAACCCAGAGGACAGTCTGAAATCAAATGACAGCAAGACAGTGGACAGTATGTTCCTTACAATCTCATAAAATGGGCAAGGGTTCCATTTTTTTCTGCTAAAGAAAGATAAGATTTTGAGCTCAGACTGCATGAAGCAGGGAATCCACCCAAACAAGACCTTTCAAATATACTCATCAGAAAAACAAATCTAGCTGCAAATCCATAACAGACACTCACATTCTAGAAAGCCCATGAGCATAAGCATCTACTAAGAAAAGAGGATTATCTCTTTTTTCTTATAGCAAAAGCTAGGCACACAGCTGGGTTGCTCAAGGAAGCTATTTCTACCTCAAGACCCAATATGCTGGTTATTTAACATGTCTCTCACAGGATTTATCTGCGTAAGCCTGTTGAATTCTGATGGAGGAAATTCTGTTTGGAGGAAACTAGAAGCTTTTGTTGGACTTTTCTAAACTAACACCTGTTTACAGTACTGGTAAAACAGGCAAGTAGAGTCTAAATGCAATTTATCACTTGACCCTGCACTTCATCAGAGGAGTATGCTGGCTGTGCACATACACAGATAACTCTGTCATATAAAGGAGTCTGTTGATATAGGCTGAAAAAGACCTCATATCACTGTGGAGTTTTCTCATTACTGATGAGGTAGGAAGCATTTTTTGAATGAGAAGACCACAGGCGCCGACACTTCCTCGGTTTGTATCAACTCCCTGTGGAAGGAGGAAACTTATGAAGAGTTCACATCAGATTACCGAATCAGGAAAAAGAGGGACATTTGAACCTCTTCTGAACACCTCAGGACGTAATGGGAACTGTCAGTCTCCAGGCCTTTGCATTATCCAGTGCCTCTGTTGTGGTTCCATGGATGCTGTACTGGCAGAAACCCCCTGGCTGGTCACTGCCACCAGCTTTCTGGGCTTTCACAACCTCTTTCTCTTCCTCTTTCTTCTTCTTTGCATATTTGGGAGAGAAGGAAAGTGCTCAGGACAAAGACACCACATGTGAGGCGATGAATTTAACCAAATCATGGATTCTGTGAAGGGTTGGGAGTTAAAGTTCATTGACCCATTCTCTAGTGTTGGAGTGCCTGTGCAGCAATTTTTGTGGCGACACCAGGAAAGGAGAGGTGTCACAGAGCAGGGTGGGACACTTGTGTATTCCTTCTGCAAGGAGCCAGCAATGTTGGTATTCCTTGCCAGGAGGGAAGAGACAGTTTAGTATTAGCACTAAACTAGATAGAGGGGAGACAGGATTTTGGCTGGTGGCAGGGAATCAGAGTAGTGATCATCAGACTTGGACTCTGGTCTTCATTTCATTCTACTGAGTCCTGGTTTCCCAGTTAAACTATGCACTGTTTGTTATATAATGGCACTTTTTTTTTTCCTTCAAAAAAAAGTAGATAAATAATTCTCACCCTGACAATGTTGCCAAACTGTGAAACTCAGTGTGCCTTATGATCTCCAGGAAGTCACCAGCAACTGAATACAAAATAACATCTTTTTTTCATGCCCTTCTTATTCATGAATACTTGTAAAATGCTCTGAGATCCTTGGATGTTGAGTGGGATATATGCTATAATACATAAGCTAAAATATATATAATTATATCTATATGCTAGAATACAATATGAACAGAAGATATATATATGCTAGAATATAATATGCTATATGTTCTTGTTAATAATAAAATCAAGACAATTTAGAGATAAAAGGAAATTGATAATAGAGTTTGTATCTAGGAAGAAACAAGCAGCAGTTTCTCTTTTCATTGTTCCAAATGTCTTTGTTTGGTTTTCAGAGACAAATTGAACTGTATTAATAATTTCATTTAACTCACTGATTTCTTTTGTCCTTTTTATTTTTTCACAAAGCACTGTTACTTTTGCAAGACAACAATAATCATGACTCACCCTTCATACACATTTCTTAATAAAGTTGTTTTCTTATTCGTCCTTAACTTCCCAGCAGTGAGGAAAGGTAAAAACTTAGTGGAGTTTTCTATCCAAATGTTTTGTTTTGTTCTTTACCTTTGCTGCTAACTACTGATGTGAGTACTTCCAACCTTAGGCGGCTGATGAGAAGGACTCAGTTCACATCTGTAAGGGTTTCTACTTTGTGTCTCTCTTAAATCTGCTCATTCTGCAGATATAAATAGCTCCTCAGAAATCAGCAGGATTTCATAAGGTGAACAAGATTTTCACTTTGCTGACTACAGTAACAGTTTTATCTGATTGGGGATTGAGGTGTTGGTCCCAATGGTGAATGATCAAAACCAAAGTGGTAAGAGATGAAGTGAAAAAATGAATAGTGATCCTTTTCTCCTTACAACCTGTTCTCATTGCTGTATTGAATTCTGCCTCTGTACAAATAATTCAAACCATCTCTTTTCATGATGTATTTTCAACCACTATTAAAGGGGGAAAGACTGTTTCTAGAACTTCGCTATTATTGAGAAATACAAGATAGTGTAGAGGATTTTTTATTCATCACAGGAACCCGAACTGCGGGGTTTCAAAGTAGTCTTGTCCTTGCAATCAAACCACATTTGCTTATTAAGATGAAAGGCACACACAGGGTTTAGAAGATCCTTAATAGGATACATTTTTATATAGGATTTTTCCCACCACTAATTTACACAATACTTGTGCATACAGAATGTGTGTTATTGCATACATATACTCAAGGTACTGTTTTGCACATTTTAATCAGTGAATTGATTACTTTTGAGGGACCTCAATAAGTCTCTTCTATGTAGACAATTATGATCAATAGCATATGTTTGCATATCAGTCTTTATAAAACCAGAGCTATCCCATCTAGTATTTACATGGTACTAGTTTTAGTTTGCCTCAAAGGAGCCATCAAAAAAAACCCAAAAAACCTAAGGAGGATTTATATACAAACCTAAGCATCCCACCATAACAGGACAATTGTCACGCTTGTCAGGACCCAGGGCCCAGTTTTTTGCCCTATCTGCCAGAATGGCTTTCCACTACCATCCTACTAGGGCCACAGTGGATAACCACCATAATGTTCACCTTCTCTGAGAACAGGACTTTGCTTATATTTCTCCTTGCCAAAAAAAGAATGGTCAGCTCAGATGAGAAGCCTTGGGGACCTCAAAACTCCATGGAATATGACATTAAATCTGTAGGCTCCCTTCCACCCTTCCATTTGGGACTTTGAAGCGAACAGACATTTTAGCATCATTTATTTAATCTACTTTTTAATTACTATTGCAGCATCCAGAGTTGTTGGCTCACTTTTCTCCTACTCATATGTGTGTTGGGAGTGTAAGGGGAATGTCGCACATGTTACATGTGTGCCACCACACCAGAGAGGGATTTTGTTGCAACAGGCACCATCTCCATCACCAAAGCCCTGGTCTGGGGCACGTTGAGATTACTCTGTTTTAAAGGGCAGATCCCTATCCCCTCACTCGTGGGCCCATAACCTTCAACCTGTGGGCAAGCCAGGCCAGGTCCCAGGCTGCTCTGGCAGGCAACTGCATGGGCTGGGGCTGGCAGGGCTCCACGGGGGTGTGAGGGTGTGTGCATGCCTCTGTCTCTGTGTGTGTGTGTGTGTGTGTGTGTGTGTGTGTGTGTGAGTGTGTCAGGAATGCCCCTGTCACCCGCCTCACCTCCCCGGCAGCGCACTCCTGCCTCCGGCGGCTGGTGGCTCAGTGCATCGGCTGATTAGGTAACAACAGAGCACCTTCCCTCCCTGTTTCCTCTCAATGCGCTTGGGCCACGGCTTTTGAAGGAGCCCGGCCCTGCCACTATCCAGCCATTATAACGGGATGTATGGGGCTTTATCCGGAAAAAGCTCAGCCTTGCCCCAGGCTTCATCAATCATTTAGACCGGTTCAAATCCCCTTCATCGTGTTCCGCCTCATTAAACCTATCGAGGGGGACTGAAGAGAGTTTGTATAGGTCCAGAATGCCTGTACACTCCTCTCTATCTCAGATAGCGCGAACGGAAAAAAAAAAAAAAAAAAAAAAAAAAAAAAAAAAAATTAAAAAAAAAGAAGAAAAAAAAAAAAAAAAAGTTGAAGAAAAAGGCAAAAAGGCAAAGAATCAGTTAAAAGGGGTATCTTTGCCCTGTCCGCTGCTTTCGCACGTGAGCCGGGCCGGGCGTCCCCTCCTGACGGTGGCTTGCGGAGCCCCTTCACACTCGGCCTGGGCTGATGGCCGCGGGGGGCACCCAGCAGCCCCCCGGGGCCATTAAACTGCCTGCAGGTGTAAAGGCCGGGCCATGCGGTCTGCCTTGGCCCCTCTGCTCGTCTGCAGTCACGGGAGGAGAACAGCCCCGTGCACATCCCTGCAGGCAGGGAGAGAATGGGCCGGCTGCCGCTGGGTCCCGTGCCAGGCTTTTTAAAATAAACGAATTATTTCATCCCCTGGGAGAGAGAGAGAAATGAGCTCCAGCAAAACGGTGCTGAATGTTATTTATCCTTATATTTTTATTCTGACGACGTCAATAGCCAAACTTGTCGGTGCCTCGCCCCTCTTGTTCCCGCTCCCCGGGTGGCGATGCGCCGCCGGCCGGGATGCGTCGCTTCGTCGGGGCTGCGCTTCAGTCCGCGCCCGGAGCCGCGCTCGGAAACCAGGCTGCAAATTGCTGACATCTGCATTTAAAACAAAGAGGGACATCTGCATTATCGCCGATCCCTTCTGATATTAATAGTCATAAAACCCGGAGTGGTTACCGTAAAGGAACATGTCATATTGCCAAGAGTCTGGGTGAGATTGGGGAGGGAAAAAAAAAGGAAAAAAAAAAAAGAGAGAGAAAAGAGAAAAAAGAAAAAAGAAAAAAGAAAAAAGAAAAAAGAAAAAAGAAAAAAGAAAAAAGAAAAAAGAAAAAAGAAAAAAGAAAAAAGAAAAAAGAAANAATAATAATAATAATAATAATAATAATAATAATAATAATAATATAAAAAAGGCAACGAACCGAATCCAAGTCTGTATTTTAACTTTTTTAATAACGATTTTTCCTGTGCTGTAAGCTCGCACCGAATCCTGGAGGAATTGCTAAATCAGATTAAGGTTATATTTTGCAACAGACTGGATGGAGCAATAAAGGAGAAAGCGCGGAAATGGGACTTCACCCATCAATTAGATCTCTATTAGCAGCCAATGCAGGCTTCACCACAGGAAATGTCACGTCCCGGCAGAAGCAGAGCCTTTCACTTTCCCCTGAAATTAAACAATTCTTCATGCTCGCAGACCCCGGGCGAGCCGAGCCTTTGTTCGCCCGGGTGCAGAGGGTGCGCGTCCCGCCAGCACCTGCTCGCTCCTTGCGCCGGGAGCCGCGGCCGGGCCACCGCCTGCACAGGTTGCCCCAACACCTGCGCTGCTCGCCCTCCTGCCCAGCACCCAGGAAACCGCCGCCTTAAAAGGCTCTATTAATATTAAAGGGGTTATTCCAGTCATAAACGGACCATTACCAACACAATGGGCAGTATTTTGAATAGCAGGTCGGCTCATCTGCCTCCATAGATCATAACTGCCAAAATCGTCCCCCTCTCCCCCCGTGGCTCCTCATCCCCGGCTCCTTGGGGTTTACGGAGCTAAAGACTCGCATCAGTCTCAACAGTGGCACGGTCGCGGGGTGTGGGCCGTGTTAAGCCAAGGCAGACAGAGCGGGCCTCTCTCCGGGGTGGAGAAAGAGGCTTCTTTACACCGTGTGAAGCTGAGTGCCGCGGGGAACTCGACTCTGCCTGGCAGGGCGTGCCTGGTACTTCTCCCCCCTCTTCCCCCTCCGGCACTGCAACCAGACGAGCCACCGGCTCCGGGGAGCACACTGCGGGGAGGGAGGCAGGGAAAGGCACGGCGCCTTTCCCGCACAAGTCCCCCCGCCACTCCTTCCCCCCTTCCCGCTCAGGGAAAAGAAAGAAGAAAAGAGAAAAAAAAGGCGTTGAATTTGCCCATAAGCAAGAAAGGTGCAACAGGAAAGGAATGGCCAAGAAGGGGGAAGTCACGGGGGGGATAAAGGGAGCTCTGTTGCCCCGCTCCTTGTTGTTTTCGCTGCTGCTCCATTCAGGCACCGAATTCAAATGGATATTTTACAGCTCAGTCCAGCTGAACAGGGGCTCAATGCCTGAAAGCTGCCGAGCTGCCTCCGCGGACATGCTCTGGGCCCGATATTATAATTTTCATAATGCGCTTTTATGTAGCTTCTGCCTCCTCCGGTGAGGAGCCTGCAGAGCGGCTGAAAGGGGCTTTGAGAGACTGGGGAGCGGGGCTGCAGCGAGTTGCGAGCCCCCCGCCGGCGTGAGTGGCACCGCCTGCCCCGGCCGAGGGCTCCTGCCTCCAACCCCCAGTCAGTCCCGGGCCCGCGGCTCCTCCGCGCTTCCCCGCCCGGGCGGCCCCAGCGCCGCGCAGCGCGGGGCTCGGGGCTGCTCCGGTGTGCACCGTCCGCCAACCGGCACGGGGGCACCGGGACAAAGCTCCGCTTCATCCCAGCCCCCGTCGGTGGCTAGCGACGTCCTGCCACGGCTGTCTGCTCTGCCCCACCAGGGAAAAAGGCAAGGAAAGAGGGATTCTCCCCCTCAGACAGGCAGGAGGGCAGCTAAACAGTAAAGAAACACAGTTATTTCCACCGCTACAAAGCCAGGTCGACTGAATAATATGCAGCTGTATATTTATCATCCTGGGTAAGTCATCCGCTGCTAAGAGGGTCCCTGGCTGAATCGTTAAGCGGCTGGAGCCAGTGCCTGGGAATGAGATTCGAAAGATTATTGATTTCCCTTCGGGGCCAAACGAGCCAGCTCCGCCAATGCCCGCCCGCCCCCGCCCCGCTCAGCAGGTGCGTGAGCCGCGCTCGTCGTGTGAAAACATCCGAGGTCTCCCCTCGGAGAAGTTCTGCCATCCCCTTCCCTTCCGGCTCGGGAGGCACCCAGTGGCAGCAGCTGAAGACATAGTCACTGGCAGAGGAAAGAGCCAAAGTAGATATTTCTAGGGTCCGTTTTAGCTTCAAGAGCGTCCTTAAATATTTGCCTGACAAATTGAAGGGAAATTTGAAAGAACGAAGAAAAAAAAATCGGGAAAAATAAAAAAAAAAAGCCAACAGAACATCACACCAAAACCATGAGAAAGCAGAGACCGCGGAGAGAGAGGCCTCAGGCCCCGGCCCAGCCTCTGCGCGCCCGCGGCCGGGAGCGGGACAGCGGCGCTGTGATCCCTCGGAGCTTCGCTTAGGGATACCGCAAATACGGAGGCAAGGGAGAAATCCGATTATCTGCTTCTAGCGTGGCTTTTGACGTTTCACACGGAGTTAAAGGCTTCCTAAGGAGCAAATTACTTGTTTTATCTCGCTGCTTATAACTGTAACCTGAATATGAGCAGCTTGCCCCCAAAATCTTGTGTAGCTAATGCCGCGTGTCACTTGCTAAGCCCCTGCTGTGGAGTTATAAACACATGGAGTAATTTTTAAAGCAGGCTAAGTCCGGAGTGGTCTTTCTCCTTCATATGTCCCAAAAACTTCCGCAGCCACTCTGCACGTGTGGGAGGGTGCCTGGGGGCCGTGCCCGCACAGTTCCCAGCCCACCGCTGGCCTCGCACGGCCCGGCCGAGCCCCGGCGTTCCCCGCGGCAGATGAGGCTCCTGCTCTCTCCTCTGGCCCCGAAGAGCTGGAAGGAGGGCAGAGAAACAAATGTGTCTTCGCCTGAGTAAAGGGGAAAACACAACAAAACAACAACAAAAAGGATTTTTTTATCTCGTTCAGTGGAATTCCACCCGAAATACGGCTCAGGGAGGGGAACTGTTCGCAGCCCCGAAATGTGCGTGGCGTGAGTGGCTGTGTTTGTCACCCACGGACCGTGGGAAGCCACCAGTGGCCACGAGCTGCTTTAACCCTTTCCCGCCTCCTTTCCGCGTGCTCCTTCGCAGAGGCGGAAATGCTCTTGGCCAACTGCACCACCTCCTCCCCCAGGACTGTTTTCCCCGCAAGGGACAGCGAGAGGCCGTGGACTCCGTCTGCGCTCTGCAGAAGGGTCCGGATGCTTCGTGAAGGCGGCTGTGCCCGTCGCAACGTGGATGCTGCCGTTTCTGGATCGTTTTGGTTGTGAACCTACTGCGCTCATGTTACAAATGCAATTAATAGTAAAAGCAGCCTTTATCTGAAGCGCAGGAGGCAGCTGCACACCGCAGGTCATTATCCATTAGCGGGTGGTGTTCAGCACTTAGCAGGGCTGTCGTGTTCGAGGCAAGGGGAGGAAGAGCAAAAGCCTTATCCCCGCTCCTAGCTCTTCCACCGCTTTCCTCTGCCCGGGAGGGAGGGAGGCCAGCTAGCGGCAGGCCCTGATCCAGTGGAGGAGTTCAAGTCTTCGAAATATGTATCCTTCTCTCCTGCCCTCTTCCCATAAGAGTCCTCCAGTTTGCTTCGTAGCAATCGGCAGGAGTCGGCAAGTGCCGAGCTACCCCTGCTCCCAGCCGTGGCAAAGCGGCTTCGTGCCTCAGTTTCCCTATCCTGCAGACCCAGGCAATGCTCCCACCTCACTTTCTGAAACACGTCCAGACCGATGCCCTGTCCTGCTGATGGGGAAGGTGTTCCCACACCTCCGCGGGCCTCCCGCACGACATGAGGTGCCCGTTCCAGCCCCGCTCGGATGCGTGTGGCATCTAAAGGGCTGCACTTCACCCCACAAAACATTCCTCTCGGGACAGTTCGAGAGCGGACAGAAACCCAGGAGGCACAAACCCTCCCCTCGGCCGCACAGCAAGGCTCTACCTGCTGTGGCAGTTTGGCAGAACCCAGCGAGGTCTCCGCCCGAGACTTTTAGGACTTCTCACCCGTTAAATGAAAGTTCAAGAACACACTGCGGGCATCCAACAGGTCTGGCTAAAACCTCACTCGGGCCACTCGCTCATGGCAGCGCAGAGCAAAATACTTCCTCTGCAGCACGGTGAACTGCAGTGAACCATCTACCATCTGCTTAAACCTCAGGATAAGATGAAATATCTTATTGATTTAGACTCCAAAAGAAATAGAGGAAGGAAGTGGGGGAAAAAAAACAAAGCCAACCCCAAACCACTCTGTTCTGTATTCTGGAAAAAGGAGAAAAAAAGCACCTCTTCGTAGCTCAGTGGGGAAAAAGGTCAAGTTACTATTGACAAGTATGTAAAGACATCTTCTAACCATGGGAAAACATGTATAAATTGTTTCGACTCACTGCATTCAAAACCAATGGAAGTGAATTACAAAACTGCACTTCTTGCATTGTTGGACTGAAAGGATATCTATTTATCATCTTATAAGACAGCTCGAACGATCTTTATCTGCTTTGCCCACTTTCTGACCCAAATTCAGGGTTTTTATGGAAAATTGCAGTCAGTTTGATTGATGAAATCCAAAGATGTCTAAAATGGCACCAAAGATCTCCAACTGTGCAGACTCCAACCGAGGGCTTCAATGTTGGCATTGTTCCTACGAAAAAAGTTGAGAAAACGAGCAAAAGTTAGGGAATTTCTGTTTAAAAACTTCAAATTTCAATGAGGATCCCGAACCTATTATCCCTATTCATGGGGTGAGCTGTGTGAACATAAAAGTATTTCCCACACATTGCAAAACAACAACAACAAAAAACCCCTTATTTTTAAGCAGCTCCATAAACCTTCTTTGTAAAACGCTGAATAACCCTGTGCAGAAAATAAACTCAGCCGTTCCCGTTTAGAAATCATGTAAGTTTAAATTCTACAAATAGGAAGCTCACGAGAAACGTTTAAAGAGAGAGGAGAAAAATATATATCTTTCATCTGTGCATCCGAAATTAAAGAAAGCCTTAATATAAAATTCGGAGACATGCTGAAAGATGATTTTTAAACCCGGTGTGTGACTTCAGAGGGTTTAACTTAGGGTTTAGAGGGAGCAGCTCTGCAGGAGATGCTCTTTCCTAGCCTTCCTCGTAGAAGACAGGTAAACTGCTGCCTGAGAGGATTTAACTGGCAACACATGGAGCTGCGAGCTGGGGCCCTCGCAGATGGGTGAGCGCTCGCTGCCCCCTGGACCAGCCCAGACCTACTCGGGACATGGCAGTGGCACAGAACCCCGGCGCGGTTCGGCCGCGGATCTGTTTGTTAGCGGCTCCCCGTCTCGTTTAGGGCTACGCATTATTGTGGAATACTGTCACCTGCCTAATTGTGCTAAATGGCCACCTCCTATTATTAATAATAGCTGGAACGTGGCTCCTAGACACGTTACCAAGACTGGGAAGCTGATGAATGAAACCCCTACTAGGGAAAATCTTGGTAGCTGTCTTCTGTCGCATTACCCAAGGGGGCCGACTATAAATCTTCCTTCATTTTAACCACGTTTACCCTCATACTCCTCCAGGCTAGGGATGCTGTGTTAAGATTGCACTGATGTGCCAACGCTTTGGACCAGCTGCTCCTAAATACAGACAAGTCCTTGTCAATTAAGCCATTGAGGAGCAGGGCCTGGGAGCTCTGGGGCATTTTAGCAGGCAGCAGTGTGCAGCCCCAACAATTAGCATCCATTTTGAAGGGACCTCCAGGGCACAAATGCACAGGCAGGGAAGAATCAAAACACCAGGCAACTTCAATTCTGAAAACCGGTCACATAATGATACTGAACAGACCGGCCTAGGAGAAGTGAGACAATCTTTCTTGGGAAGGACAGTTTAGCCGCTCCCCCAGCCAAGCCGTAGGGCCGAGGCACGCCGCGAACTGCGGAGTCAGAGGAGATAAATGAACACATTCATTTGCCTGTGTGAGCCGAAGTTTCCTTTGGCGGTTCTTCTTTGTAATTCGGTGTCACCTCAAGCAGCTGGTGGCATCCAGTGCTCCCATGATCCTGGCCTTTGGCCCAGGGGGAGCTGGACAAGGCAGCCCGCTCCAAGGAGAAGAGCTGCGATGTCTCAGGTCAGAGAGGCCAAGCTACCAGTGGGCCAGGCAGAGCACTAGGAGTTCAGCTAAACAAAACCCCGAGGGGAGTTCGGAGCCTGGGGGATTATTAGCGAAGGTGTTTGCTTAAGTCATTAGGAAGCCGGTAGCTAGGGGAAAAAGGGCTTGTTCCACAAGGCACCTCCCCAGAATGGCAGGGCTGGAAATGCAGAGGATATCACAGCACAAGACTATGTGACCCTACCAAGTTCAACAACAGAGCAAACAGCACATGCCATTAGGGACAGCAGTCAACCGGGAGGTAACAAAGAGGGGAGGGCACCGGCAAAAATGTTCATGTATTAAATATGGAAAAGTATGGGGACAAGGGCAAGGGTCAATGAAAGTCAACAAGAGAGCAGGCGTGATGTTAGAAAGAATTTAATATCAAAAATACATAAATCTGCATGGGAGGCAGCCCCAGAATAGGCAGAAAGGAAGGCAGCCTTGGAGTCAACATTCACTTGGTAATAGAGCCAGAATGGATAGCGCCAGGTTGTTAACATTTAACACAAAAGTTAGCGGGGAATAAAGAACGCAGGGCCGGCTCCTTTAATTGTGGCCCCACCGGGAGATTTCCATATGTCACACTAAATGGATAACACCAGCCTCACTCCGCAAGGCTTCTGCCGCACAGTCCCTCTCTCTCCCTTTACTTTCGTTCCTTATTATTTCTTTTTCCTCCGTCCATCTCCGCACGCCCCGCGGAGCTTCCAACAGGGGCCGAAACAATGGTCTGGCCCTGAGCTGATGCGGGGAAGGATGGGAGAGAGGAAAGGAGCGGAGGTTTTCGGGCAGCCCATGCCCCCCCGGGGCTTCCCTGTCGACCCTCACCGGGCGGCACGGCTCGCCAATAGTTGCCGCGACACGAAATTTAACCCCTGCGTTTTTTGTTAGGAAAGCGACCTCAAGTTAAAGTAGGGTCCGAGGAAAGGGGACCAGTGTCCCGGTTCAGGAGGGCTCGGTTCAGCCCTGCGCGGAGAACCGGCCGGGCCCCGCTGCCGCCCCCGCGCGGGGACCGGGCCCGTCCGGCTCGGGGGAGCGGACGGACCGCGGGACGCCGTGAGCGGGTTTTCGCGGACCAAACAGAAAAGGGAAAAAAAAAGAAAAAAAGAAAAAAAAAAGGCAAAAACCCCCGCGCCCCTGATCAATAAGGCAGTGTTTCCGCGCTAGTTCAGGAGGTCAGGCGGGCGTAGACACAGCATGGAGAGTTATTTATGTCAAGTCGGGTTATTGTAAACGAAATCCAGCAAATTGCACATAAGCTCCTCGGGGCCGCCAGTGGGCTCGTGGGCAGAGGTCAGTGTCAGTCAGTCTGTCCATCCCTCTGGAGACAGTAATTGTCCGGGGGCTGACACTGCGTCGGGGGCGATAGGCGGCTCCATCCATCTCCATCCAGTTATCCCGGCGCCGAGGCCGGGGCTGCCTGCTGGTCCGCGGGTGCGGCACCAAGCCACGGCCGGCCTCGCTCCCGGAAATGCCACGGGAGGAACGCCACAGCTCCCATGGACCGTGCCGTGCCGTTCCCGTGCGGCGTCCCGCCATCCCCGCGCATCCCGCACCGGGTACCGCGGCTCGCCGGCCTCCAGCATCCAGCTGCATCACTACCCTATACTCCCTTTATTAATAGGGAAATTCTTCCTTTCTGACAATTTAATAGTCTAAAGTAATCTTCTGCGTGACATTGCCCATCCGTCTTCTCAAAAGAGAAAACAAAGGGGATGTTTTTTTCTTTGGGCCTCTCCAGATCCTTTTCTATTTTGAGAGGGGCTCCCCACAATGGGGTCTTTATGAACCATAATGGTTATGTTTATGAAGCCAGCGATACCAGTGTATGAAGACAATTTTATGCCTAATTAGAAAATGATGTAAGCAAGGGGGAGACAAAGAGGGCTTGTCTGCCGTGGCTGGGTCTCCGGCCACCACTCCAGGGCGAATATATCGCCTCTTCTGTGCTTTACGTCCACTATTTTTATAACATCTCGTCCATTAGCTCCTCAAACTGTTTATGATATCGTGGACAGTTAGTAAAACAGCTCAATTTAGCGGTGGATTAAAGCAATTTTGAAACTTGTTCCGAAGGGAATCGCACGGGAGGCGAAGAGCAGCCCTCCCTTCTCCTATCCAAGGGGACTTCACCTCTGGGAAGACTCCAATAACTGCAGCCCCAGCTCCACTCGATTAAGGGATAATTTTTAATATATATGCAATAAATGTTCACTTTGTTAGATTGAATGACAGACAATAATATCGGCAAATCTTCATATCCATCCATTACCGGCAAACGAGACGCACAAAGAACATATTTGCTTTTGATTAATTTATTTGCAGACTCTGTTTGATAAAGCAATAACTATTTGGTTAAACTTGACATTCGGTCTTCGGGGGGTTATCAGACCAATTCCCTGTAGTTCGTGGGTGATAATAAAGCTGTTTAAACGGGATTAATTATTAATTGGTTGCAATTAATTTCCTCCCTTCTCCACGTCGACAGACAATGAGGATCACTCACTCCCAAACAAAAGACTGACTGCCACAGGACCATCCTCGCCCCGTCTGTATCTATCTATATGTTTATTCGTCTGCCCCTCTCCATCTCTCGCGATTCCTGCACGCAGCTTCTCAGCTTTCCTCTATCCTGCGGCAGGGAGATCTCCCCTCGGCGGGGTGAGAGGGACGTCGGGACCCCCGTGCGTGTCCGCGCTCCGCGACCCAGGGGCGCCAGTCCTGCGGCCACGGTGACGGCCGGGAGCAGCCCCGGCCCCTCAGAGAGGCCGGGCTGGGACGGAGCTGACCGAACAGGTATCCCAGGAGGGCGGCCAGGAGAGCGGGTCGCTGAAAGACAAGACTCCCCGATTCAGCCGCAGTGATGAATTGCTGTGGGGGAGAGGAACAGAGCTTCTCTCCCCCCATCTCCGTGCTTCTGCTGCTGATGAATGGGCCCGGAGGATGGATAGTCCAGAGTGTGTTATATCTTCATCAAACTGTGTAACCCCTCCCTTTACTAATAATCTGTCACAACTTTACAGAACACACACTGAGACCAAAGGGAAGCCCCTGCCCTGTAGCCTGCCCCTTCCCTCCCCTGTCAGGAAGGGCTTTATCCGGGCAAGGAGCACGGGGGAGGGGTCCTTCCTCCGCGGAAAGTTTTCCTCGGCCACTGCTCAGCCTTTTCCCTCTCGGCTGCCCCAGGAACCCTCTCCCGAAGAGCCCAGTCCCCTGGTCCGGGACTCCCCGGCCTCTGAGCCCGGTCTCTCCTTGCCAGCCGCGGGAAGCGGGACGGGTTCTGCTCAAGACAGCCAGTGCAGGGCGAACCGAAAGCACCCCAGCAAATTCCCAGCACGGCTTTTAGTAGCGGGAGACATGAGGCCAGGAGAAGGGAAAGCCACCCGTGTTCTCCGGGCAAACGGAGGAAAAAACAACTAAGGCGAGACCCAGAATGCTCCTCCAACAACCGAGTCTTTCTGCTTCCGTTAATATTTCTTTCGATCACAGTTAAATCTCCCTTTCCCGTCGCGTGTTTACATTTCGAGCAGGTGCATCTTCCAGCAACGATCTCCACTCCTCTATTCTACACAATTAAAAACAATAATCAGAACTAGCTGTTTAGAAGTAAGGAGAGCAGCGGGAGATGCCGTGGGTGACAGGCGGCACACAC